>QEPC01012762.1:884589-910617 GCA_003113815.1 Sphenodon punctatus
ACCTGATAAACTTCTTGGAAATGCAAGTATTGCCCTCAGGTAGCAAATGTGTGACATGTTTCAGCTCTAATCCGAGGGCAATGCCTTTTTAGTTCCATTCCATTTTTAATGCTATTTTGGAGTCGAGACACAAACACATAATCCTGTGGCGGCATCTTTAGTTTCATCTACATTGGAAAGGAGAGGATTCTTTTTGTTTCCTATGGAACATAAGGAGCAGCATCATGCAGCAACCAAGTTTGTTTGATAGCATCTTGAACACAAAGCAGCGCTGCCTTTGCAATCGTTATGTAAACGCAGCTCGTGAATAGTTCTCTTGTTGTTTCCTCCAAAGAGATTTCTGAGCTGAAATATCCTCCATTCAAAACTGTAACCTTAATATATTTTACAGGGAGTTCTTTTAATGTGTCAATAAAAAGCAGTGTTGCTGTTATTACATAAAGCTGTGTGAGCGAGATAGAGGCAGAGACAGCTTCGAAACAGATATTCTCCCCCAGAGAATGAAACGATCACTCCTCCAGTGGCTTCATTATGATCTTGTTATAGAATGATACCACTTTCCAGTGTTATAAAGACACCTTCACCAGAGTTCTGCTGTTTCAACATTGTAGTAGTCGTGAAGAGAGAACTCTACGAAGCCAGGGCCACAAATATAAAGGAATATTCTCAGGTTTTTTACATGTCCTCATGGGAACTTCCCTTTCCTCTGGCACCATTCTTACCAACCCCTGAGTCTCCTACACCATAAACCAGGGGTGGGGAAGGGCCAGGGGCCACATGAGGTCAGAGGCTAGGACTGAAGTCTGATTATTGCCCGGTTCCGATTCTGATTGGAGCCAGGCATTTCATCCAGTGACCGGTCCGATCAGTCATTCCGATTTCCGATTGGACCAGATGAAATTATTTATTTATTTTTTTAAAATGCCATTTCCACATGTGCATATGGACACCAAGCTGTTTTGCACATGTGCAGTGGTACTGCCTGAACCCAAAATGGTGGCAGTACCAGCACTGCCATTTTGGATTAGGGCAGCACCATTTTGTGCATGCGCAAATGTCCTTATTTGGGTGGTGGTGGTGGTATCTAAATACTAAACAATTGTTCTATTTTTGCAGAAATGTCTACAAAAACGGAACAGTTGTTTTGCTCCAGCCCTACCCATGGCTAGTTTTTATTTGGCCCCTTCCAGTTCCTGGGTCTGACTCATGGATCCAGTTCCTGCCGCCAAGCACTGAAAAGGTGTCTTTAGACATAACAAAGACCGGGTGTCAAACCCCCTAAGCACATGTTTGTCCATTGTGTGTCAGCACCATAACAATCCCAACACCAATTTGGCCACCCGTTGAACACGCAATGTGAATGCCATTTCCTCACAAAGACAGTTTGTATGTTCCAGCTGAGCACGTGGCCAATGTTGTGTCTAATGATATCGCATGGTGCGTTAGTAGGTACAACACGGGGAACGAGGTGGCAACGCTTGCGTGCTGAGATTGGGGGGTGAGCAAAACACTGATTTGCCTCAAAATGGTCAGTGTGACTAAGCAGCATCACCTAGTGAACACAGGGCCAAACCAGTGTTCATATCAAGGTCAAAACATACATTCAGGCACCCGTTGATGTTATGTCTAAAGACACCCTTAAAGTCGGAGCCCAGGGGAAGGGAGCAGAGAGGAGGGATGCACACATGGATAAGGAATGGATCCATGGCGCAGATTCATGTCCTGGACCCCCACTTTCCTTCCACTGCTGTGAGTGAGTCCCTTAAGCACCCCGACCCCAAACTTCTAAGTGGCCCTTGGAGCTGGTTCTAATTTTCCATATCGCTCCTGGGAGGGAAAAGGTTCTCTCACCCCTGCCCTAAACCATCTTCACCCATTCTCTTATGTTGCTCCCTATTCCTGGAACTCCCTCCCTGTGCGTATACACTCTGCTCCTTCCTTCAAAGGTTTCAAATCTCTCCTGAAAAATCTACCTCTTCCATCAGGCTTTTCCTAGCCCCTGACCTCCATAAATCACTCGTTTATGCTTCTCCTCACACTGGGTGCTCCCAAATGGATGCAGGGCTGCCCACCCCTGGTGCTGCACCCCTGCATCCACCTGCCCCCTGGCCCCAGCGGGTTCTCTGGCCCACGGTCCCCCTGTGCGGCATGCCCCCCCACCACCATAGAGTTTCAGGGTACAGTGTCCACAATGCTATGGTGTTGCCCAGGGCAACGGTTGGCTGGAAGCGGAGCAGCAGCATGGGTCCATGCATCAGACAGACCATTACTCTGCTTCGGGCTGGTGCCTTGGGTTTAGCTGGCCTACTCCGCACCTGCTCTATCTGCACATCTGGAGTGGTGCCTTTAGACAGACAGGTTACCAGTGAAGCAAGCTGGTGTGGCCCATCCATCTAAAAGCACTCACTGTCTCCATCGGATCCTCCTCCTCCTTTGTAACTAAAGCTAACCACATGCACCGGCAACTTCTTGGCTTCAAGAAGGTACCCCTGTCCTTCCATATGTGCCTCCCTTCTTCTCTCCCCTTCTCTTGTCCCTGATAGATTGTATAGTAGTAGTAGTTTATTAATGCACTAGCTTTCGCCATGGATAATCACAAATAAATATAAAAAAGACAAATAAAACACAATACAAGAAAAGGGAGAATATCTCATAAGCTGTCTGGATGTTATACATTTAACTATCTGAACCAAACCAAGGTTACAAAAATCAACTACTTGTGATGCTTAATGCTAACACACCTGTACTTACATTATATCCCCAGATACCATGCCTAAACAATTATGAGACCGCTTCCTCTCGCATTCTTACAGCTAAGAGAACGAAGGATGCTACAGCTTCATCTCTTTCTCTACGCATGTAGCCAGTAATAATTTAATTTTATGGCAAAGAGGGAGATGCTCCTTCCCTTTCCACAATGGCCTTATCCAAATCTCTCTTATGTTTTCATAGAGAGCATTTAAACAAGACATGTGGTAAATCCTTTATTTCTGGGGCCATACAAGGACAAATTCGCCTATTGTAGGGCTTGCCGCTATAACGTCCAAGGGTAACTGCAGATTTATATAACTGAAAGCAAAGGTGCACATAGTTCCTTCGTAGAATTAGGTTCTTTAATTGATCTAAATAATCTTCAAATTTATGCTCTTGTTTGAAATGATGAAGCTATGGTGCAACTTTCCAAGAAGCCACTATTGCTATGTCTTCCTGCCTGGCTATATTGGCTGCTCTGGCAGAGGCCAGGCTTTTCTGTTGGGCTACATTTTTGCTCCAAAAGCATGAAGAAGATAGATCCTTATTCTTCAAGTGAAGAAACATCTGAGCTAACCAGAGGTAATACAGTGCACCTTTGCAATTCAATTCTTCCATTAAGCATTGGAAGGTCAGAGCTGTACTGCTCTGATTGCACAACTTAACCCAATATCTGAGACAAGACTACCTTCCAATACATCCAATAGCCAGCATACCCATCTCGGCCCTTACGATTGCCCCAGGTGTACTTTGTGGAACCCTCAGCAAACTCCTTAACAACTTGTTTTGGACTACTTCAAGATCAGCCAAGATATCTGCCGGGATTATTTCAGTACCAAAAACCAACAGCAACTGTACTTTAGCCTTAAAAACATTCAGGACAGTAGAAACCTTAACACAGGCAGACCTTGCTGCCAGCCTTAGTATCCCGTTAGCAACAGCCTTCAATATAATTTGGTTTTTTGTGTCTTTCCCATAGTCCGCTGCTGCTAAAGGTGATACCTAGGTAAACATATGAGTCTGTTTGCGGAAATTCATTTCCCCTTACATTCCAGACATATTCATGGGTTTCCCCCCTGCCCCCCCTAGCCATAATTTGTGATTTGGCAAAATTTATGTCTAGCTTGTTTTCATCGCAATACTCAATCAAATTTTCTAGTTTACTTTGTAGGCCTCTTCTAGTCTGCAACATTAAAACAATATCATCCGCATATAGTAGGGCTATAACCACCCAATCTCTGACCTTTGATGGATTGCTGAGCAATTTTTTTATAAGGTCACCCATATATATGTTAAACAATAGGGGCACTAGGACACAGTCTTGCCTGACTCCTTTTTAGAACTGGAATAGGTTTTGACAAATTTCCACAGGCTCCTAGCCTTATTCTAGTTTTATTGCCAGTATGAATCTGTAATAGTAAGGCTAGTAGGTCTTCATTTATAACTGGTGCCATTTGCACCATAGTTTCCCTATCGAAACTGATAGATTGTAAGTCCCTTGGGGCCGGGATCTGTATTGAATCATGGCTGTTTAGCATCAGGCACATTGCTGGTGGAACAATAATAATTCCTATAGTTAGGGGATGGAAGGAACCTTGAGATTTGTCTACACTCCATCCCCCTTGCACAGAGACAGGATTAACTTTACCTAAACCAATTCTAAGAGATGGTTTACTATCTTCCAGTACTGGGGAGTCTACTTCCCTCCGTTGGGAACTTATTCCACTGCCTACTTGTTCTTTGAGTTAAGAAGATTTTCCTAATCTTTAACTCTACTTTTCACTATATATTAACTCTTGCCCATTACTTCAGGTCACACAAGAGCTAATGGGATGACTCTCATTGACATCAAAGGAGTCCAATGTGTTCCCTGGTAGGGTTTCCACCTTTGAATATTTATTTATTTTATTTTATTTTTAATAACTTCTACCCTGCCCCTACTGCCCAAGGCAGCTCGGGGTGGCTTACAATATAAAAGTTTAAAACAATATAAATATAAAAATAACACATATATAAAACAAATAACCATAATGGGGGGTGTAAATATAATCAAATCAACCCCCCCAACCTAACCCCCTCCCCCCAAAACCCAACCTTCACCCATCTCCCTCACTGAAAGCCTGGCAGAACAGCCAAGTCTTACACTCACGATGGAAGGAGGGGAGATCCAGGGCCACTTGGGCCTCCGTCAGGAGGGAGTTCCACAGCCGAGGGGTGGCCACTGGTCCGAGAATGCCCTCTCCATTGTTTCCCCCCAAACAACTCAGGGGACTTCAAGAAGGATGCTCCCGGAGGACCACGGGGGCAGTCCAGAAGGCGGGGGGGGTGAAGCGATCCCACAGATAGGTGGGACCAAGGTCATATAGGACTTTATAGGTCAACACCAACACCTTGAATCAGGCCCAGAAGACTATAGGCAGCCAGTGCAGAGTCCGGAGCACTGTTGTAATGTGCTCATGGTGGTCCAGCCCCATAAGGAGATGGGGCGCCGCATTCTGCACTAGCTGCAGTCTCCAAACTGTCACCATGGGTAGCCCCAAGTAAAGCATGTTACAATAGTCCAATCTCAAGGTAATGAAAGCATGGATGATGGTGGCAAGGTTGCCATTCAAGACATAAGGCCAAAGCCGATGCACCAGATGTAATCGGTGAAATGACTCCTTGCCACAGCCCCCACCTGAACATCTAAGCGGAGTTGCAAATCGAGGAGCACACCCAGACTGCGGACCTGGGGGACCAGTGGGAGGTTAATTCCATTAATGACAGAAGTCGCTACCCCCACCGCCCTACCCACCATCATCACTTCCGTCTTGTCGGGATTCAACCTCAGTCGGCTCACCCACATCCAGTCCCCCACAGCTGCCAGACACCGGGTAAGCACCGAGACTGCCAGGTCTAGGTCCAATGAAAAGAAGAGGTAGAGTTGGGTGTCATCAGCATATTGATGACACCGCATCCCATACCATCTCACGACCTCACCAAGCGGCTGCATATACACGTTGAACAGGAGAGGGAACAGAATAGAACCTTTCAGGACTCCACACATGAGGTCCTGGGGAGAAGAACAATCCCTGAGCACCACTCGCTGAGTTCTTCCGGCCAGGAAAGAGCAGGACCATTCAAGAACAATCCCACCCACTCCAGCTCAGTCCTGCACGTGTGTCACCAACAACTTATGGTCAATGGTATCAAACACAGTGGACAGATCTAAAAAAATCAGCAGGGTCGATCAACCCTGATCTAATTCTTGGCGAAAATCGTCGACCAAGGCCACAAGTGCAGTCTCAGTGCCATAACCTGGATGAAAGCTGGACTGCATGGGATCAAGAAAATTGATGTCGTCCAGGTGCCTCTGCAGCTGCCAAACCACAACCCATTCAATAACCTTCCCTAGAAAGGGAAGGTTAGAGACAAGTCGATAACTGGCAAGGGAGTCAATGTCAAGTGATGGCTTTTTAAGCAGAGGCCGAACCACGGCCTCCTTGAGGCAGCTTGACACTTCCCTCCTGAAAGGAGGAATTGACCACCCCCTCCAGCAATGGCCCCAACGTCTTCCGACTGGCCTTAACCAGCCAGGATGGACACAGGTCCAGTTCACAAAAGATGGCCCTGACAGCCCCAAGAACCTCCTCCACATCAGCGGGTGCCACCCACTGAAATCGATCCCACAAAATTGGACAAAGCAGGGCTTCCACAGCCTCTGGTTCTCCTATTGTCATAAACGTGGCATCGAAATAATGGTGGATACAAGCGATCTTATCCGCAAAGTAATCAATACACATGTTACAGTGGGCACTGGAAGACTCCAGTTCCAGGCAGAGCGAGGCCAGACTGACCAGCCCCTTTACCACCCAGAAAAGCTCCACTGGACAAGACTTTGAGGACACTATGAGGGCAGCAAAGAACTAGCCACAGCATAGGCTCGTAAATTTGCTCTATGTTGCAACCAGTCGGCTTCAGCATGCAAACGACACCACCGTTGCTCTAACCACTGCCCTTCATGCTTCAGTTTCTGCAGACCCTCTATAAACCATGGAGGTCTGTGGCTTCGATGTTTAGGGAAAGGATGCCGAGGAGCCATCCGGTCGAAGGTCTCTGTCAGCAAGGTGTTCCAAAAAGCTACGAGATCATTGAGTGAAGTGTCGTCAAGATCAGAGGGTAACTTCCCATTCCAAGAGCATTCTGGAACCTCCCTGGTTCCACAAATCTCTGGGGGTGAACCATCTGAATTGGTTCTGCACCTCTCCAGGGGCAGTTGTGCACCAGGAGACAGGCCCACAGGAGGTAATGATCCGTCCATGACAAGGGCTTTGCTGACAATATAATGGACCAACATCATGTGCAAGAGTATTTTACTTTTTTCAGTCATATGTCTTGCAGAATAGGTGTTTGTAAGGACCTGGGCTCGAACAGGCACCCTGAGGGCTAAGGCACAGCAGCTGTCTCTGTAGCACCTCTGGTTTCTGTTGGTCAGGGCCCAATATTGGCCATAAGACCGCCTGCAGCAACAATCAGGCTACATCCTCCTCAGCCTTGCTCCACACCCCCAGCTTCTTGGTTGGCTGCTGGCCTGGTTGTATATAAGGTCAGCCAGTAGCTACAGGAAGCCAAGCCAATCATCAGTCACTTCCTGGTTCCTGTCTTGCCTTCCTGTTTCCACCGTCTGTGTCTCCTCCTCAAGTCTCCAGGCACATTGGATGGACTCTTTGCTCACTGAACCTAGTGTGTCCTTCTGACCTTCCCTTCTTGAACCCGGTCCTTCAGATTCCTCCCATGAGTCTAACTGGTTGCCTTGAGTGAGGCTCGGCATCTGCTTTGATGGGAGGGCTGATGTCTGTGGATTATGCCTCCATGAGACTGTCCCATGAGTCCCCTACATGACCGCCCAGAGAGCCCACTCTGCCCCATGCCAGTCTGGTGCCTTGTCTGTCCTGCCTCTTTCATCTGTCCATTCAATCCAGTCCTGCCTTGTCTCATTCAGTCCAGTCCTGCTTCATCCACTCCTGCCTCAGCTCGTCTGTCCAGTCCTATCTTGTCTATTCCTGACCCCTTGGTCCATTTGCCAATCCCGGCCATGACCCCTGGAATCCTGGGACCCCAATCTTGCAACAACTCTCTGGACCCTGATTCTGCACCCACTTACCTGGACCTGAGGCTGAGACTCTGGACCTGATCGTGGACCTACTCTCCATGCCCCAGCCAGTGGATCCTGATGGTGGCATGGCCCTAGTTCCATGGTCTGTGGATCCTGTGTGGAGCTGTGCATGCAGCCATGCAGGAACTTCCACATCCACATTGCCGACACTTTCTGCTGCACGCATGTGCTGTGCATGGGGATTTGTGGGCCATAGGATTGTAGTCAGTGTTTCAGAAAAGGGTGTCAAAACATGCAAACTCAAGAACTGAAATAGTGGTTTGACCATCTGCACGGCTTAGAACAGCACTGTTCACTACCTATGCAAGCCAAGGCCCCAATAAATGCTATTGTAGTGCGGCCTATTGCTTTGGACTAAAGGAAAAGAGCAGTTTCAGCTGCTGCTAAGTTTTAGTAACTCATATGCATTTGGAGCACTCCTGGTTCATTTCTGGGGCTTCTGCATGCTCTGGGTGGTCAGTCCAGGCCTCAGAGCGGGCCTCCATCCATCCGTGCCTCTCCTGCTACCCGTCCCTGCCACCACGCCCTGTCCTCCAACCTGGAAGATCACTCCCACTGCCACCTCTGTAGCGCTGCCACCTTCCACCAAGCCTGAAGAATCAAAATGGATACTAGGGATGGGACTATCGGTATCGGATGAATTCGATAATGCTGATAATCGGCGATATTGGATTAATCCGATAAAACTGATACTATCGGTATCGGCATACTGTTTTTTTTAACATTGCCAATTTTTCGGATCTTTAACATTGCGGCCATTTTTATCGGATAAAACCGATACCAGTAAAACCAGTAACCGGTAATTCCCCGATCATCCCATCCCTAATGGATACCCAGTCAGATGCTGCTTAGGGGAACCCAATCCATCACGGAGGGCTCGGCTACTGTGGAATTCAGTTGGTACTCAGGTAACATGTTGGGCCCTTGAAATGGTACTCAGAATTGTGGATATTACTCAGAGGTAGCAAATGAGCTAACTGTTTCAGCTCCAGATATAAGCCATTGGTGAACCTGTTCTCCATGACCTTCTTACTCCTTTTTTAAAACCCAGTTACACGGGTCATGGACCTTGTAATTTTATTTATTTAATTTTTACCCCACCATTCCCACTTAGGCTTAGGGCAAACAGCTACAAAAAAAATCCCCCACCCACCAACCTTTTCCCTGCAAACCCTCCACCAAGTCTCACCTAACCTATTCCTACATGCCAAATGCCTGGCCAAACAAAAAAGATCTTACATCTCTTTTGGAAGATGAGTAGGCTTAGGTGGCTCTCCAAGTGGAGGGAGTTCCATAATTATGGGACAGCCACTGAGAACACCTCTCTGTGAGCCCTTGTTGGGAAAACCTCATGGGTAGATGGCACGCACAAGAGGGCGCTGCTGGCCAACTTCAGAGGCCATGATGGAACATAAGGGAAGATTTGGTCTTTAAGATACCTGGGGCCCAAGCCATTTAGGGCTCTATAGGTCAAAACCAGCCCCAGTAATGAGATGACTATAGACAATCATGAGGGATGAACGCATATAAATGTATAGACCGCATCATACAATACTACCCAACCTTGGCCTCTTTCCCTTGACTAAACAAAACAGCAGCTACAAAAGTGAAAATGAAATTATTTATTTATTTATTTATTTATTTTGTAGCACACAAAGTAAATGTATTCTCCCCCTCCCCACCCCCCTTTTCTTTTCATGTGAAACCTTGGCTGTTCCTTGGAACAAGCATATTATTTTTGCGCAGTCCTCTCCTTTCCTCTCCCCCACTCTGTTAACTTTCCTTTCATGCTCAGTCACACAGAAGAAGGGAGGATCAATGCTTTTTATGTCAAACCGAGACAATATCTCTATGCATTATTGGAGCGATATTGACAGCTTGGTTTCTTCTCTTGTAACTTCCATACTTCATTTGTGAAAAGTACTGTAATTATCCCCTGGTAAGTCATCGGCAAGACAGTGTACAAACTGAAAAGGAATCAAAATGGATACACCTGATTGCAAGGGAAAGTGCTATAAATATTGAACGATTCTTCTAGAGGTCTGGATTTTCTATTTGCCTCCAGTCTTAGCATTTGTGCAACATTCCCTGGGCTTCTTTGTAGCAACCTCAACAATGGACATTTGACACGGAGGCTATTTAGAGTAATAAAACAGGGATTTTATTATATTTTTCCCTCTTTCCCTCACTATTTTGCTTCTTTTATCCTCCAAGCAATTAAAAAAGCCATCTTAGACCTATTCTGCCCCCCACGCCGACAAACCCATTCAGACTTCTCAAATCTAATTGTCAGGAAGTCTTTTATTAAGTCTGTTGTAGACTTTTTGATCTACTTCTGTGGAAGGGTTTTGTGCTTTCAGCATTTGTACAAACTGGTCCCGTTTATAAGACCTGTATCAAAATAAGGTTGCAGGAAAAGGGGGGCGGGGGAGACCCAGCTTATCAAAAATAAAAAACTCTGAAAAGCCCCAAGAGAAATAATCTGTATGCCTTTCATTGGGGGAGGGGAGCGGGGGCGCTGTTAAGGGAAGATTGGTTTGACTTTAGGGAGATGTGAAACAAGGCAAAGCTTTCCATTGTTCAGCCACTGCTTTGATTCTACCCTGGGTTAGGAGATAGTAGAGATGAAAAAAGTACCCCCAAAACCGTGGCATGAATATATCCTACACTCACCAAAAATGGTGACTCAGGTAATAACCTATATCCATTTACTAGGGATGTGCAAACGCGGTTCAAATGTTCGGAGTTTGGACCGAACTTGGTCTGTTCGGACGTCCAAACCGAACATCCAAACCAAACTTGAAAACGGCCGAACAGTTCGGCCATGTTCAGGTGAGTTCAGATGAGTTTGGGGGTGGGAAAAACATGACTTTGGACAGGAAAAACGTGACTGAAAGGGGAAGGCAGTTGAAGAGCAACTTCCTGGCATCAGGGGTGGAGACAAGGGGTTATTTCAGGGCCAAATGATACTGATACAAAAAAAATATCTTTGAATTCGGTATCGGTATCGATAGCACTATTTTCGAATGTTCGGCCAACTTCGGCCGAACCGAACTCTGCCGAACCAAACAACCGAACCCGAACTTGGGTTTCGAACAGAACGACAGAACGTCTGAACATCCAAACCGCATTCTGTTCGCACATCCCTACCAATTACGTTGCATTGGGTATTGGGTTTGGTTGTTACATTTTGGCTTTTCCAGTTTTTCAGTTTGGTTGTTCTGGTTGAATGGTTGTTTTGGTATTTTGAATATGTCATTTCAACAATATTAACATGACTGAGCATGCACAGTTGCCAAAATTGACAAGCAAAATACCGAAAGGAATGAGCAACTGAAATAACCAAACCAAAACCCTGAAAATCTGAAACCTGTAGAGCAGGAGTGGGAAGCCTCTGCCCCTTGGGCCAAATCCAGACAATGGATGTTTTTTATTTGGCCTCTTTCCACTTCCTGGATCTGGTTCACTGATCCAGCCCCTGCCCTCCAGCACTGAAACTGTGAGCTGAGGAGGAGGGAGTGGAGATGAGGGCATGGACTCAAGAATAGGAGATAGGTCCACAGCATAGACACCTGATCTTGGCCCTCCCCATGCTGAGAACCCCCTAAGGGCCCCCACCCCCAATCGTATCTGGTCCGTGGATCTTGTACTAATTTTCAAAGTGGCCCATGGGAGGGAAAAGGTTCCGCGCTCCTACTTTGGTGGGATATCTTCCAGGACAATGGCTGTAAACAGATGGACAGCAGCTCCACTTTTGCCCACGCTAGCCAACTTCACCCCCAGGTTGACCTGTCTGTCTAGAAAGTGACTGCCAGATGTGCAATGCGGAGCAAGCGGCAGCTGCTCTGGGGCATCCCCACAGGTGGCACTCCGAAAGATCCTGGTGTACACCTTTCCGAGCGAGCTGCCAAAAAGCTGTGGCAAGAGGCATACATGGAACACCTGTCTGTCTAAATGGGCCCACAAACCCTGGTCAAAAAATGGTCTTGCCCGGATCATAGATGCTGGCGGACTAAAGGACCAGAGCAACTTCCTGAGTGAGCGTGACTATCTTGGCTTCCTGCCCCCGCGCCTTAAAGGAACGTGTACAAAATCCAAACGTGCTGACTCCACACAGGAACCTTGCAGGCAGGGGGAGGAACATAGGCTAGTGTTTGAGGACTCCCTGGGGGATGGAGGAGCAGCAGAAGCAGTGCCTAGAGGCAATGGAGGACAGGAACTGGTCCAGCCAGGTAGGATCATGGCCCCCAGAGGGGGGCAGGTCCAGCAGCCAAGGGGAGGCCACTAATGGGTCCTGTACTGTCTACACATGCAAGTAACAGCACCTGAATCACTGCAGAAACATTGAGGGTCCCATGTGTGCACAGGACAGGCCTCCCAACCGGCCAGCAGAAGGGTCCTTCCTGTTCTGCGGAGGAAACCAGTGTGTTCATAGTCCTTTGGCAGGATGAAAAGATCCAGTGTCTGCTCAAGAAAACCTATAGGAACGTGGCGGTATTCCAGGGTATTTCTGAACAGATGGCGCAGATGGGGTACAATAGGTTTATGAACCAATGCCAGCAGCAGAGAAAGGATTTGCGGTGTGGATACAAAGAAATCCACAATGGAAACTGCAAGTCTGGCTGTGGAAAGCAAAGAAGTCTGTACTATGACATGCTCGACTGGTTCTTCCACAAGGACAGGGCAATTGTGGCTTCCCAGCTGCATGGGAGTTCAGTCACCTGGGACCAGGAGCAGGTGGATGCCCAGCTCCCACTAGGGATGTGAGAACAGAATGTGGTTTGGATGTTCGGTCGTTCGGCTGTTCGGTTCGGGAACAAAGTTTGGGTTCGGTTGTTTGTTCCGGGAACCGAGTTCGGATTTGGTCGTTCGGTTTGGCGGCATTTGGTTCAGCCGAACATTCGGTGGAGTTAGGTATCAGTATCGGTATCAGTATCGTTTTTATTTTATTTATTTATTTATTTATTTATTTATTCAAATTTGTAATCTAATGTTATGTATATGTACACTAACTCTAACTGCTATTAACTGTTCTAAAACCTATGGAACTAAATGGAATATTATCTAATATCTACAAACACACTATAAAATATTANCTACACACTATCTCTAGCTATCTCTATAACTAAGCTAACTCCTACATCTATCTATCTATCTATCTATCTATCTATCTATCTATCTACACAGGGGTGGGGGTGGGACACAGACAACTCACACCAAACAACACAGGGAGGGGTACAAAACTGAAATGAAACCTAAATCAATCTAATCCTACTCTAAATAAATCCCAAAACAAGGGAAGGGAATCAGAGATGGAATATATAAAGGAAGGAGGGGAGGATTCAATGGAGGGTAGGGAGAAAGAACACAGGGATCAGTAAAAAATAAAAATAACACCTAAATCTAGCTAATCTAATCTAAATAAATGAAACTAGGGAGGTAAATGTGTGGGATGGGTGAAATAGGAGGAGGATGGCAATGGATTAGGAACACAAACTGCTAGGAGAGGGAGACTTCTAAAAACACCTGCTGTCAGGAACAGTGACTAGCTCAGAAGGTGTTGGAAGGGGGGAGGGAAATTACTTTTGTTACTTGCTGCACCTGCCTTACCACAAGTCCCATTGGCTATGTGCAGCCTAGCCCTGCTGTCCCCCATGTCCAATTGCAGACTGCAAAGTCAGTGGTCTGAGGAGAAAAGGGATGGTTATTGGGCAGACTGGCTGCTACTCCAAACCTCTCCACCCCTGGTGCCAGGAAGTCTGATCCTCAGCTGCTTCCCCCTCCCTGGGCCTTCCAGTCATGTTTTTCCCACCCGAACGCATCCGAACTCACCCGAACATGGCCAAACTGTTTGGTCGTTCAGAGTTCAGATCAAGTTCGGTTCGGTCTGTTCAGGTTCGAGTTCGGTCGTTCGGTTCGGTCATCCGAACGGACTGAGTTCAGTCTGAACTCTGAACTTTCGAACTGCATTTGCACATTCCTAACTCCCACTGACCCTGCTCACCCAAACCAATCGTGCTCCTTCTGTCCCCGAGCCCTCCAGTGAAGCTGAACTCCTATCGTCCTCCACCTGCAGTCACCCGAGTCCAACTTCCAGGACCCCCCATCTGGGCCAGAGGGGACGCAGGTGGAGGGCACAGGGGACCACGAGGAAGTGGAGGAAAGCAGTGAGTAGCCCATTCAATGGGTGGGGAGGGGATGGAAGTGACAGGGCTGGAGGGGTGAAGCAGCCACGGAGCACTATCCTAGTCCATGATAGTCACCCTATACTGTGTGCACAGTGCCCGGGAGAGCAATGGAAACCTGCCAGAAATGTGCCAGGACACACTGGCTCCATGTGGGAGTGGTGAGTGTGGGCACCGAGTAGGAGGGCACCGTGAAGGGGGGGGTTGTGGGTGGCAGCCAGACCAGCAAGGGATGGCGGGTGGGGGTGCCAGCAGGCACCAGGGCATTGGCTGCCACAGGTGTGTGTGTGTGGGGGGGGGGCACACATGGGGATGCAAAACCTGGAGTGGGGCATCATCACCTAACATCCCACCTCCCCATGTGCAGGCACGCTGCACAGCCCCACTCATTATTTATTTATTTATTTATTCATTGAGGAATGCCCTGCAGAACTGGGATTGGCAGGCGTGGACCAGGCGACACAGGGAGGAAATCGCCAGGGAGCTGCTGGAGGAAACCACACACCGGACAGATGAGACCAGGGATGCCGTCCAGGGGATGGCCGAGCAGCACAGGAGAGCCTGAAGCACAATGAGGAACAACTCAGGACCGCCAGCGGGAGGACAGGTGCTGGAACCACCTCTGGACTGAGCTGGGTGAAGCGAGAGCAGCTAGAGGGACATCATGCTCCAGTATCTCAAGCTCCAGCACTCCCTCACCCAGCACATAAGTGCTGTGAGCACTGCATTGCTTGCCCCGATGCGGGCTCCATATGCCTGTCCCCCCAGCAGGTACTGAGTTCAGTTCACCCACACACCGGACTGTCTGTCCGAATGCAGCCCAACCCATGGGTGAGTGCCGCTCCAGTTTGGGTCACCCATGTGGCTGCACCAGGGCTCCGGCCTGCTCTTTGTCCGTCTGAAAATACCCAATGTTGAGTCCTGCAGTTGTTGCTGTGCTGGTAATACGTGGAAGACTGCACATTTCACAGCTCTCAGCCAGGACAGTGAAGGGAAGGGGAACTTGGTGTTTAGGCCATCAGTTTTGCTCTCAGGAGACAAAGGTTCCATTCCCTGTTCCGCAACAGACTCCCCGAGCAGCCTTAAATAAATCTATTCAGTATCGAAACCGATACTGGATATTGGTGGCCGGATACTGTGATGGATATTTGTTACAGCTATAATTCTGACCTTAACTGCATAAAGATTAGGGATTTGTATTCCTAGTCAGTCTAGTCACATTTGGAACCTGCCACCTGACTCCTACACTGTTCTCTACAGTATTCTAATAAAAGAGCGTGATAACATAGTATATTCTGCCAATGTCCTTGGTGCTGGAACTGAGAGGAGGGACTGTGGTCCAGAATCCCACATGCCTTATCTCTAGAAGTCAGGAGTCAATTGGCACCTAGAATGTGGTCAGAGAATCCCCTGCTTATGCCAGGTTCAAATTTTACACTTGAGGCATAGAGAAAGAGGCCATCCAGTGAAACCAGGATTCGAACACAGGACTCCCAGGTCCAATTCCAGCTTACTATCCAACCAAATACGCTGACTCCCTTCTGCTATGGTAGCCAAAAATGTGCTACCGAAAGGTCTGTCTCCATCCGATAGCACTATATTTTATTTTTTAAAGATTCTACTTAAGAAACTCTTTTTAGAGAAAGCTTGGCTATACATTTCTGCGCGTTAAGAAGGCTTTTCTTATCAACCATGTTTCTCTCCCAGGTTAATGTTTCTCAGAACCTGTATTACACTAATCTACATGTTCAGTCCTAGGGCTATTCTTTAATGTACATGCACGCACCTCCTGTTCTGAGCTGAAATGATAGACTGATTCTCACTTTACAAGGTGTTAACATGGAAATTAAATAAGGATCTCTGTCTTCAAATCCTGACCTGAAAGAAATCAGGAGCAACACTGCTCAAATAATGCCATCTGTCTTGACAAATTGTGCACCGGATTGGTTATTTGGTGCTAAATATCTGTTTGCCAACTCAAATATCCACCCATTAGCATCTGACCTACTTACATCACAGATCTGGGTCGTACACATTAAGCTGGGTAGCCCTCACATTTATTATTTATAATTTATATAGCGATTTCAGTGTTCAAAGTGCTTTACAATCTTTATCCAGTTCACCATCACAGCAGCCTTGTGAGGCAGGTCATTATCATACCCCAATATTTTGATTGGTTAAAGAGGGACAAGTCCTGCCTCTGTCCTCAGCTAATTAACTCTACTCCTCAAAGAATAAACTCTGCCCCCCCCCAATACTTAAACAAATGTGCACACCCCTTCCAACATTCCAAGTGTATAAAGAAGCACAGAAGCTCTCCTGCTGATCATTTCACTAAGTTTCTTCTCATTCCATCATCTCCCCATTGTCCTCTCAGGTGCTTTTCCCAGAAGACAATCAGAAAAAAGGTGCCTGAGGTTTGAATTCCAATCTTTTTATCTCTCTCCTGAAAGAGAGACTTTGACCCCTTGAAAGAGGGACAGTGGGATTCAACACCCAGAGATTAACTGTTCCTCCTAAATAGGGATTGTTGGGAGGTATGCCTTATTGTTCCCATTTTACAGATGGGGGGAACTAAGGCTGGGAGATAATGATTGACCCAAAACCACCAAATGAGTTCATAGTTGATGAGATTTGAAACCTGGTCTCCCAAGTCATCATCTTATCCACTAGGCTACACTAAATCACATAGTACAGGCAACTTCCTGTAGGAACCTTATATCAATATATTGGTCTTTGGCCAATTGGGGCTTAGGTCTGGGCCATTCAGATCCCTTTTAGTTGCAGTGTGATCAGTGGGAGTTCATTTGTACATGCAGCCTATGCAGCTCCGAAGAGCGTCAGGACTAGGGCTGAAATGAGAAGCAATTTTGCTTCTCGCAAAAAAATTCATTAATTCAAGGACCAGGACCGAGATCTTAGCAAGATCTTAGCACGATCTCGGTCCCGGTACAAACTTTCAACGAACTAACAACTCATTTTAAAAAATAAAAATAAAATAAAGTTTAAACACACTGTGAACTCTGGGGGTAGCAGTGGGGGGTGTTTCAACCCACAGTAGTAGGGGAGCTTCCACTTCTTTCGGGGGGGGGGGGGCAGCCCAAAGATCAGCTGGCAAGCCAGCACACCGCACTCGCTGGGAGTTCAGGGGGCCTGAGGAACTGGGAGCTTAGGGGGCACCACCCAGGCTGGGCTGGCTGAGGCTCCTCGAGGGCCCCCCCTGAGATCCCCGTATGGTGTGTTGGCCGGCCAGCTGATCTTTGGGACTGCCCCCCTTGCAGCAGAAGAAGCTCAAGCTCTGTCTGGGTCAGGCCAGCTCCTCACTCCCCCTCCCCCCCAACCTCCCAGTGCAGTACATTGGCCAGCTAACTGATCTTCGGGCCAGGTGCCCTTACCCCGAAGAAGTGGAGGCTCCCCCACCACCGGGACTGAGGCAGCTCACAGTGAGTTTTAAACTTTATTTTATTAAATTTTATTTTATAAAATTTTTTAAAATTAGCTGTTTTTGGTCGAGAATCACAGTGAAACACTGCTGGTTCTCGGTTCATTCTCGGTCCTTGAGATGAATTGAGAACCAGAATTCTCGATGAGAACAACAACAACAAAACGGAACAAATTTTCAGCCCGACTCAGGCTTGAAACCAGCCAGTTCTTGCAACAGAAGAGACTGTAGGTATCAACAGATGTAACATTTGCCACTGTTTCAGGTGGTAGTCATGCAGGAGATTGTTATGATTCTATAGGACCAGTTACATGTCTACCACCAGTCTGCCATTGGATTGCTCCTTATAATCACTGGATTACACCCACGGTCATCACAGATGTACCCAAGGAGTAATCCAGTGGTGGGTAGCAGTTGTTATGACTGTTGCTCTGGTGAGGTAAAGTGGGGCTCCACCAGAGCCTTTCTTCACCCCAACAGACCACACACCACCTGTCCAGAGCCTACAGGCTGAACCCTACACAGCCCCAAAAGACCCCCAGCAAACCCTGCTTCATTCTGCCACGGCCTGCGAGGCTCTGGAGGGGTGATGCAAGGTCTTGCAGGCTTATTGATCCTCCCTGCTCCATTGCAGGTTCAGAATGGCGGCGTGAAGCATGCTGGAGCAGGAATCCATAGTAGGGCCAAAACTTGCCCTTGCAATTCTCACAAATCTTGTGGGTTCTCGCCAAGGTTGTCAAGACCAAGAACAGGTCAAGATTGGGCCAGTCCTCGACCTGTTATCGTGAGATTGTCATGTGGGAAAAAACTAGCTCTGTGCAGGCACAAAATGGTCTCTGTGGCCATTCTGCACGTGTGTGGCCCCCGGTGGGCAGTTTTCACATAAGCAGAGCATTTTTTAGGGTTTCAAGAGTCTCGTGAGATTTTCAAGAAACCTCAATAAAAAGCTCTGTGCATTTTTTCGAGGACAAGAGTCTCGAGAACCCTTGTGAGAACGTGCGAGATCTCACCAAGGCTCATTCTTGCGAGAATGGAAATCCATTCTTGTCTCACCCCCTAATCCAGAGCCCTGCCAGATCCAGCTTCAAAGCTCTGCAGGCTCTGGTGGGGTGAAACCTTCCCTGGGATCAGAGGAGTTGGCTATCACGAGTTCACCACTCCTGGAGAACTGCCTCCTCACCATCAAGCAGCTATAAAGTGGATGTTTAAACAGGAGTCATTATTACCCAATAGCCTTTATGTCTGAACATAATGTTGGCAGCTATGTAATTCCAGCCACAGGATGGACTGTCCCATAGGTGACATTACATGTCTTGCCACCCTGTGTGACTAGCCCAGAGGAGGGAAATCTTTTCCCTTCCAGGGGCCACTTTGAAAATGAGTCCAAGCTCTGAGGGCCCGATCCAAGTTGGGGGTGGGGCTGCTCACAACAGGAGCTGCTCACTCAGAACAGGAGGGTCCAGGTCATGGAACTACCCCCCTATCTTTGTGTACTTTCCCTCATCTCTTCTCCCTTCCCCTCAGCTTGGTTCGTCAGTGCTTAGGGGACCCAAGGGCCAGATCCAGGAACTGAAAAGGGCCAAATAAAAACTAACCATAAGGTACATTTGGCTCCTGGACTCGGAGGTTCACCCCCCACCCCCGACTAGTCCAAGATCACAGAGGGAGCCTATGGCAAGACATTAAACTCAGATTTTGCATGTACTAGCGAGCTCCCCAGCCCATCCTCCTTCACTTGATTTAAATAGGGGCTAAATGAGATTTGTAAGTGATCCAGAACTCTTATGTCCTAAGTGATCAGCCTGTGAATGATGTTAATTGTCTCCTGTGTTGTGTCAGCTGTTCTGGACTTTTCCCACCCTCTGGGTGCAGAAGTCAATCCTCGTCCTGCCCCTTTCCCCGCAGTTTCACGTAAAATGCCCAATAGCTTTGAGAAGAAAGCCATTTGACCTGACAACGGCAGAAGAGAATCCTTTCAGTTAATTAAAAGCAGGGTGACTTGTGCAGCAACTTGGCTCCCACGGAAGACGCATCACAGCTAATTGGGAAGTCAATCCAGATCTAATCCTGCAGAAGATATTAACAGAATGATAAAACAACTTCTTTAGACCAGGGACAGTTTTTATTTCACTTCCAGGGCACTATTTTGATTCGGCTCAATGGAGCTCCTTGAAGCATCAAAGAGTAGCATGTGTGAATGGTAATGGGGTCATCAAGATGCTATTAAAAATGAACTCTGCACAGTCTTGATGCCGGCAAAACAAGCTGCAAAGAAATCAAAATGATTTGTTTGGGGAGGGAGGGGGGAAGGGGATGGAAAAGAACTGTTTCTTGTAGGAATTAGAGGAATCTTTGCTAGAAAGGCTTAAAGGAGAAAGGTGGGAGAAGGAGGAAAAAAGATGAACTTTTGAAGACTCCTCCTTGGAATAAAACTGGTGGGCAAAGTTTCCTAATCCCAAGAGCCACACCCATTTACCACAATGGGGCCAAAGAGCTGAACATGGTTTTAGAGCCACAGTTTGCTCATTTCTGGAATCAAACCTCAAGAGAAAAGGGAGGGTGGAGTTTTTCAGATGCCTGTAATAATAACCCATAAAGTATAGTTGCCAAGCTTGCATTCCTCAAAGCAAAAGAAAATAGAAGATAGCTATTTGCAACAAGGAGGAGAGCATGAGCATTGTCCTGCAGCCCAGCCAGTGCTTAATTTGCAAAAATTTTGTAAATTTGTAAAAAAAAAAAAAAAAAAAGCAGCAGTCATACCCCATCCAGAAGCCACGCCTCCCGGCCCCAGGCTTCCCAGAGCAGGGACTTGAACCAAATTCTCCTGCTTGCAACCCAACCACTAGACTGACCTGCCTCTTTACAGATGAATTTTAATTTTATTTATTTATTTAAATTTATATGCCACCTTTCCCAAGGGCTCAGGTGTGTGAGCTCCCCACATGACTGAGTTGAGTCCTCAGAAGAAGGCTGGGGACGCAGTGTGTAACAGCCTTACCCAAAATAGTACACAAAGTAGGGCACTGCCGCTTGTGTGCCCAGTCCCCATCTGCGGCCGTTGCATGGCGAGGTCTGTTGCAGGGGTTTGAGTGGTGGGCACTAGCGCCAGTCCTGTGCAGCCATGTCACAGACGGGGGCAGGATAGTGGGCAGGCTGGGGGAGGAAGTGGAGCAGGACCGGGCTGGGTGCCCGCTTGTGCGACTGGCACCTCAACCCATGAGGCATGCAGGACATGACAGGACAGCCGACAGTGGCCCGCCTGCTTGGCTGCTCTACAGGAACAGGGCAACCATCTGTCCTGCTTCCTATATCAGTCCCAGTGTGGTGGCAGCGATTGCCCACTGCAGGATACGCGCTGCATGGGGATCGAGTCCGCTGCAGCTTGTATGGAGGCACCCCTAGTCTTTCACATTTCAGGGTGCACAGTTGCACACTCCTACTGGAAACATTTCCCAGGACTCTCTCTCACACACACACACACACACTTGAATTTCATTGCCAGGGCAAGTCCCCCCACAAATTAAGCTCTGCCTGTTGCTCTGCGCATGGCAGACTTGGGAAACACTTGCAAAATTAACTCACAAGCCCCCATCCCCACCCCGCTATACCTCCATTCCCTATGTAGAATGGGAGCTACAGCTGTTCCTGCATGTTTTTTCTCCAAATTCACACGAGTGCCCCTCTGAAACAACTTTCCACTCTTCCTGTCACTTCATGTATTAGAATGAATGCTTTAATTCCTTTAGAATTCCACAAAGAAAAATAATATATATACATCCATGGAACCCTGAAAGAAGCTATCATGAGAGTGATCCAAAATCTCGTGAAAAAATTGTCATGTCACAAATTTCTGAAGAGCTGGGTTTTGTTTGTCTGTTTGTTTGTTTTAAAAAATAAAATTGTAAGAACATGTGGCCATAACTATCCCCTAACAGCATACATAGAAAACTCAAGCTTCTTGTAAACTTCTGCATGTGTTGTTTTGTTTGTCTCCAAGTTCTATGGTTCCACAGCTGTCAAACATTTCTTTCCCCTCTTTAAGAGTAAATTCTGACACAAGCATAACTATAGAGGTGCGACTCTCGCCTTTAACAAATTTCCTTTCAAATGAACAACTTCAAATCATCCCTGATTGAAGCTTTTTTGGAGTGTCATAATGTCTAGAGTTGTAATGAACATTTGTAACGAATGCCATGCCTGCTTTGTTTGGATATTTGTTTGAGTTCTTTCAGCAGTTTTTATGGCGTTTTTGGTTATTCATTCCAGATAAATAATCAAATATACAAATAAAAAAGGCAGAAAAAAGTGGGAAACAACTGGGGTATTGTTGAATATGCAAATATTTGTTTTGATGTCAATATTCACTCAGATATTCAGGGTGTTATCCGAAAACGTGAATAATATTCACAAACATTCTGTTATTCATTTCAACACAAATAGTATCTTCATTTATAAACATGCCCCAGAGTCCTACACAGTCAATCAAAAATCTTTATTTCCCACCCCCAATTAAGAGTCCTAGTCTAGATCAGCCTTTCAGACTTGCTTCCTTTCCCCTCAAACAATGCAACATGCAAAGCAGGAAGATTTAACTGTTAATTCCCGCACAGCTGTTATCAAAAGGATTTGAGTCCCCCTTTGTATGCAATAGTTGAAAAAACCCAGAGAGAGCAAGAAGCCATAAAGTTCCCTTTTATGGCTATGGAAGACAGCAGTAGGGTATGCTAAAGTAAGTGAGGAAAATTCAAGGTGACATTTAATTTTAGTGATAATAAGCTATAGCAAAAGGAAAAAAAATCTCCTTATTAAAGACCTATGGCAAAAAATGTTCTGAACTGATGGTATATTTCAGACTCAAGACATCATGAGGAAATGAAGGTGAGAGGAAAAGACCCCTCTTAGAGATGGAAGGAACTAGTCAGGCATTCACTCCAAGGGTGAGGAGAACACTTTTATGGAGGCAATAAATGATTAATATCCTTTTCAATGAGATGGTGAATTCTCTACTCCTGCCTCTCTGTTCCAGGTAACTAGAAGGGGCTATTGAAACCGAGCCAGGACTTAGAGCTGTATCCCATCCCCGACAGAGCCATCCTTGTGCCACAAACACCCCGAAGCAACACCCATGCACATTCAAAGTATTTATTTCTCTTGCCTTCATTGCCAGAGCATCTGAGCACCTTACAATCACTTCTGTATTTAGTGACAGCCAGACAGGAGCCGGGGCTGGGGTCAGGTGTGTGTGTGTGGGGGGAGGGGGAGCCAGCCATTGGGGTCGTGATGGGGTGTGGGAGGTATGGTCCGTATGGGGGGGTATGTTCGAGTTGGGCGGCGGGACAGGTGTTTAATATCTGTTCCCTCCACCACCCCTCTAGCAATGGGGCAGGTGGTTTTGGATCAGAGGGCCCCAGACCATGAGTTGATGCTGGTGAATGCGAGGTCAGTAGCAAATAAAGCAACAACGGTCCAGGAATTGATCCTGGACCATGCAGCCGACCTCGTGTGTGTATCACGGAAACCTGGCGTGGACACGGAGTTAGGTCCTATTTTGGCTGACCTTGCTCCAGCCGGGTATTCCATGCAGCATCAACCACGGTCAGAGGAATGGGGTGGTGGTGGTGTACCCATGATTTTTAGGGTGGGTTGGGCTGTTTGGAGGTATCTGGTGCAATCCATAATGGGGGTTGAGGGTCTCCATCTGGTGTTTGATGTGGCAGGGGACAGTTTGGGAGTGCTGCTTGTATACCGTGCGCCCATCTGTACGGTGGCCTCAATGCATGCTCTAGTGGATCTGGTGTCAGGAGTGGTGTTGCGATCCTTGAAGATGATAGTCTTGAGGGACTTCAACATCCATACTGACGCCGAGCTTGGGGGTGTGGAGAGTGAGTTCATGACCACCATGGCAACACATGGACCTGTCCCAGAGGGTCAGCGGCCTGACACACCAGGGGGGACATATCTTAGACCTTGTGTTTTGCACCAGCCTTGAGGCACGGGGTCCATTGGTGGGGGAGATATCAGCTGTGCCCTTGTCATAGACGGACCATTACCTCCTGCAGGCCCCTCTCCTGGCACACGTTTGCCCCCGGAGGGGCATGGAACCGATTTGAATGGTCCGCCCCCAGATGTACAGATGGAACCCCAGTTGTTCCGGGAGGCTTTGGGGGATATACCCTCTGATCTGGATGACTGTCCCATCGATGGCCTCATTGAGCTGTGGAACATCTTGCTGACTGAGATCATTGATCAGATAGCTCCGAGGCATCCGCTTCCTAGGTGGCAGCACCGCAGGCCTCCCTGGTTCTTGGAGGGGCTGTGGGTGCTGAAGCGGGAGAGAAGGTGGTTGGAGCAACGGTGGTGTCGTTCACATGCTGAAGCTGACAGGTTGCGGCACAGAGCGAGTTTACGAGCCTATGCCGTTGCTATGCAGACAGCAAAGAAAGAGTTCTTTGCTGCCCTTATAGTGTCCACTAAATCCCGTTCAGCAGAGCTGTTCCGGGTGGTGTGGGGGTTGGTCAGTCCGGACTCCCTCCACCTTGGAGTGGAGTCAACTAGTGCCCGCTGTGACTTAGTTGTGGATTATTTTGCGGATAAGCATATTTCCCCACATATTGTATTTTAAATTGTTTTAAAATTTTATATTGTTCTAAACGAATGTTGTTTGCCGCCCCGGGCTGCCCTGTGGGCAGGAGGGGTGGGATATAAATTTTAAATAAATAAATAAATAAATACAAATAAAATTGCCTGGATTAACCATGGTTTTGACTCTGCAGTTTCTGCAGTAGGGCGATTGGAGGTTATGGAGGCCCTGCCTTGTCCTTGTTTGTGGGATGAGTTTCAGATGGTGACCCCTGCCAACGCGGAGGATGTTCTTGGGGCTGTCAGGACTACCTGTTGTGAACTGGACCCTTGCCAGTCCTGGCTGGTTAAGATCTGCTGGGAGATGATGGGGCCATTGCTGGCGGGGTGGTCAATGCCTTCCTTAGGGAGGACAGGTTACCGGGCTGCCTTAAAGAGGTGATAGTGCAACCCCTGATCAAGAAACCATTGCTTTTTGGGAAGGATATTGAGCGGTGGTAGCCCAGAAGTTGCAGGAGCATCTGGATTGTGTCGGTTTTCTTGATCCCTCGCAGTTGGGGTTTCATTCAGCATATGGCACCGAGATTGCCCTTGTGGCATTGGTTTATGATCGTCGCCAAGAATTAGACCAGGGCCATTCAGCCCTGTTGATTCTATTAGATCTGTCAGCGGTGTTTGATACCGTTGATCATGATATGTTGGTGACGCGCCTGCAGGACTGTGCAGGGGTGGGCGGTATAGTTCTTGACTTTTCTGCTCCTTCCTGGCTGGAAGAACTTAGCGAGTGGTACTTGGTGATTATTTTTCATCACACTGAGACCTCTCGTGTGGAGTGCCACAGGATTCTGTTTTGTCCCCTCTCCTGTTCAACGTGTATATGCAGCCGCTTGGTGAGGTGGTCAGGAGGTTTGGTGTGCAGTGTCATCAATATGCTGATGACACCCAGTTCTACCTCTCTTTGTCATCAGACCCAGGCCCAGCAGTCTCAGTGCTTAATGGGTGCCTTGTAGCTGTGGGAGATTGGATGAGGGCAAACCAACTGAAGCTGAATCCTGACAAGATGGAGGTGATGTTGGTGGGTAAGGCAGTGGTGGTAACAGCCCCCATCATTGATGGGGTCTGACCTCTGGTGCCCCTGCCTTCCCCCAAGTACGGAATCTGAGGGTGCTCCTTGACTCGCAACTCTGCTTGGATGCTCAGGTGGTCTGTGGCAAGGACTGCCTTCCGCCAATTACATCTGGTGCATCAGCTTTGGCTGTATATTTGAGACTCTGACCTGGCCACCATCATCCATGCCTTCATCACCTCTAGGCTTGAGTACTGTAATGCGCTCTACGTAGGGCTACCTCTGGTGATGGTACGGAGACTGCAGCTTGTGCAGAACGCGGCGACCCATCTCCTGGTGGGATTGGGCTGCTGGGAACATATTACATCAGTTCTTTGGTCTCTGCACTGGCTGCCTGTAGTCTTCCGGGCCCAATTCATGGTGTTGGTGCTCACCTATAAAGCCCTAAATGGCCTCGGTCCAACCTATTTGCAGGACCACCTCACCCCCCAGGTTCTGGATGGGCCCCTGCGGTCATCGAGGGGTGCTCTCCTGGAGGTCCCCTGAGTCTGCCAGGGGGCCACAATGGAGAGGGCCTTCTCGGTGGTCACCCCATGGCTGTGGATCTCCCTTCCAGTGGAGGCCCATTTGGCCCCAGATCTCCCCTCATTTTGATGCTGCTGCAAGACATGGCTGTTCCGCCTGGCTTTTGGGGGGAGGATGGGTAGGGTGAGGGGAATGGGTTAGGATGTGGGGTGATTAGGGATTTTATTCCTCCCTTTGTTTTTTATTCTAAAGTTGTTTTAATGTTCTTAATATTTGATATTGTGCACCACCCAGAGCTGCCTGTGGCAGGATGGGTGGATTAAAA
>QEPC01012762.1:919932-941221 GCA_003113815.1 Sphenodon punctatus
TGATGCTCTATGTGGGCCAGGAGTGGGCAGTGTGTGGGTAGGGGCACACACCCATCGCACACCTATCCAGGCCTATTTAAATCCCCACATACACACACCAGAGGTGCCTGTATGCACTACACAGCGTATAAAGACCAACCCCTCCCCAGCTGTGCCCGTTTTAAAAAAGCCAGAGATAAACATAATCTAGGATGGCGTCCCTTTTTACATGATATTGACATTCTATCTCTATATCCCTGCTAGGGATGTGCGAACACCGGGGGGTTCGGTGTTCGGCCTGTTCGGGATTCGACCCCCTCCCTGAAACCGTTTGGGTTTGGGATGTTCAGCCCAAACCCGTTTGGTTTCACCAAACCCATTCAGGGGGGCGGGGGGAACCTGCTTTTCCCTCCCCCCTCCAGGCTGCGTGGGTGGAAGGGGTGCCGGGGTTCACCTCCCCCCCCCCCGTCTAGCTTGGCAATTAAAAAACAAACCAAAAAAACCACCCCAAGGATCGACCTAACTGGTAGTGCCGGAGCTCCAGCATTGGGTCCGGTGGTGGCAGTGGCAGCAGCTCCGGTGTCTCTCTGGAGCGCTTTAGGCCTCTACTAGGGCTTCCAGGTCACCTGACCGGGAAGGTCTAGTACAGGCCTGAAGTGCTCTCTGGAGCGCCGCCGGACCTGGACCCGGACCCACTGCCACACCCAGGGCTACAGCCCGACTTACCTGGTGGTGCTGGGGCTCCAGCCCTGGGTCCTGAAGTGCTCCAGAGCACTGCCAGAGCCAGACCTGCCACTGCCGCTGCTGCCGCTGCTGAACCCAGGGTCGGAGCCCTGGCACCACTAGGTAGGTCAATTCCTGGGGTGGGGTTTAACATTTTTTTTACCAGGCTGAGCGGGGGTTGGGGGGGAGGTGAGCCCCGGCACCCCTTCCACCCGCACAGCCTGGTGGGGGGGAGGGAAAACCAGGTTCCCCCCTGTCCCCCGACCCCCGCCCGAATGGGTTTGAAACCCAAACTCTGTTCGGCCGGTTCCAGCGGGGGGCAGTTCAGGTTCGGGGTGTTCGCAAACAGCCCAAACACTCTGAGTTTGGGCCGAACACTGAACCCCTGAACTCTGTCCACACACCCCTAACCCCTGCTAATGCAGACATCACCTTGGTGTCTAGATGCAATAAGATTAATAAAAAGCAGCATGGTTTCTTTCTTCTAATGGGCTAAGCCATTCATTTCGAACATTTCTGCGGTCCCCATGAGCACAGTTTATGAGTACCTGCATTGGTGCCCTTTAACAAGAAAGTTTGCCAGCCTCAGTCTTTGGAGAAGGCCAAATAAGTTCCTGAAGGCTGAGCTGAGTAGAGTTGGTATGTATAAATCTGCCCATCCAGCAGTTTGTAAGCTTCAGTCTATTAACTGGCCTCCAGGTCAATCGGGATAGGCTAATGATGTGATTTAAAACTCTCCCTTGACAGACACTAAAATATCTGTGCAATATAGACTCCGAGATTCCCAGCCTAAGGCTTTTCTTGTTGCCGGTAAGAGAATAACAGAAAACGTATATAGCAATTTTATAAATAACTCAAGACTGTAATCAATTAAGCGATTCATTACTTAAGTGGCTACTTGAATATTTTCAAATGCTCATATTTCTTGAGTAAAGAAATGTTGCTGAAAGGCTTTGAGGTTATACAGCTGCACAAAGCTAAGCTTCAAACTGGCGCTTCATGGATTTCAATTGACCCCAGAATCTAGCCTATAACCCATGTGTGATATCACCATGGAGAGGTTGTGCTAAGGGCTGAAGTGAATGCACCGTTTCACATTTCTGAAGATCATTCATAGAGTTGTAATGAATATCCAAGGCAAATACTGTATCCGATGCATTTATCCACTTTGATTCATATCTGAAAAAGCAGATATTTGATCCATTTGACTGGATATTTTGATATTTTGTAGGGATAGAACTTCCGGTCTTGGAAAGAACTGAAAGTACCCGATAATGACTATTTCAGATTAATCCGATATTTTGTTTTTTCCTTGGTATTGGCAGTATTGGATCTTTTGCACTGTTTTTTTTAAATCGGATTTTTAACATTGCAGTTTTCCCCATTGAAGTCAATGGGGAAAACCAGAATATTAAAAATCTGATACCAAGACAATCAAGAACCGAAAGAAGAATCTATACAATGAGAACCGAAACCGATATAAAACTGAAACCAAAATTTTGCCCAGAGTCCCACCCCTAGTATTTTGGTTATTTCAGTCATTCTGTGGCTGCGCCACAGTTTTTGAACTCTCTTCCTATGGAGGTTTGCCACTGCCTGAGCCTGAGCATTTTCAGAGTCATTGGAAGACCTATTTATTTAGCTAGGCATTTGGCAGGCGGGGATATGGTTTGAGATGCTTCTTTTAAAGGAGGAATTTTTCTATTTTTATACATCTAGGATAGCGCTGAAAGGAGTATCCTCAAAAACGGGCATACCCATCAAAATACGGTACTCAATTCGACCTGGTAATACCGAGTTCTGAATGGTGCCCGATTTACTGCTCGATGAGCTACCTGATATTCTGAGTTACTGGTTTTGTTACCAGGTTACCAATTCTATTACAGGGTTACCGATTCCGAATTCTCTTACCGTTACTGTAATTTACTTTTGTGCACATTTTCACTCTGCACATTTTCACTCTGGGGGAAGGGGACAGGCGGGCTGGCTAGCTATGGTGGTGTAAATTTACCTAGTTTTTTTCATTGGCTTAATAGGCCTTTAACTAAACAATTAATTGCACATTTCTCATTTCCACCACTAATGTCTCCTCATTCTGCAATGGTGGAGTGGGGGGGAGGGGATCTTTGTTTTGCTCTCCTTCCCAAGCTGTGTCCCTCAGTTTTCCCTGCAGTGTTTTACTGTCATCTCCCTGCTGCGGCATAGCCCTAGTTCAAAGGATTTCCTCTCTGCCCCATTTTACTAGCTTCTCTAGGGGTGTGCATGACATTTTCATTATTACAGAGAATAACGATAACAACAATCAAGAATACCATACCAAAAACTATAACAATACCAAAAATGATAACGATAACAAAAACAATAACAAAAATGAAAATTTTGTTATCATTGTTGTTATTTTTAGTGGTGTGGCAGTTGGATTTTGGAGGGAAAATGTGGAGAGGGGAGGAGGGAGCAGACATCTCGGAGCCCTAAACAGGGTTGAACTCTTGAACTGTGTCTGTGTTGGGAGCGGTGAGCAGCTCAGCAGTATCTGATGGATATATTGCTGACCAATGATCAGTGCAAGCAGACCCCAGCAGACTCATGGCACTCTGTGATTGCTCAATGCCTGCTGCCTCCCACAACTAATCAGGGGGACTCTGGGGGAGGGCACTGCAACCCATTATAATGGGAGGGACAGGCTTTTTGTCTCTGTTGTGTGAGAGTTCTGCTTGTCAGGTTGCATTTATAGAACTGTGGTGCTTGCACACAAAAAATCCTTCCTAGCCCTCATATTACTAATACCGTTCCTTCCTCATACCCTACATTTTTCCTTCTTCCTTTCCTTGTCCTTCTCCACCCTGTACACTATATATAGATAACAATCAAGAATACCCTATATATATATGGTGTATATAGAGAGAGTATATATATAGAGAGTATATATATATATAGGGTATATATATATATATATATATATAGAGAGAGAGAGAGAGAGAGAGATATTAGATTAGAATAGTTAAATAGATAATTGATTAGATAATTGATAGTTTTCCTTTTCCCTTCCACTGTCTCCCTTAGATTTAGATAGATATTAGTTGTGCACGGGAATTGATAATGATACCAATACCAAATATCAAATCTTTGTTTGAAATGGTACCGCTATCGATACTGATAATGAAAACGATATCTATAACGATATCGCTAACAACATTGTCATTAATAATGAAAATGACATTTTTGAATAACGACAATGAAAAAAAAACGACATGTGGGCCTGGTGCACACCCGTAAGCTTTTCCTCATTCTGCAAGAAGAAGGGTGTCTTTCTTGCCTGTCCTTGCTAAACTGTGTGCCTCAGTTTCCCCTATGGTGTTTTTACTGTTGCCACCATCCTGTGGCATGGCCCTAGTCCCAATGATCTCCCCTTACCCCCGCCTCATTTTGCTAGGCTCTCCTGATTCTGCAAGCAGGTGGGGGAGGGAGTAGACCTTTGCTCTTCCCCCCCCCCCACACTCACTTCATACAGCAAGAGGTTGTGAAACCTGTGGCCAAGAAAGACCTTGCCATGGCTCAGCAGCAGCAGCAGCAGGCATCTGAAGAGGAGGTAGGCTTGCCACAGGGATTGCATGGGAACCCACAGTGGTGATGATGATGATGATGATGATGATGATGATTGATGAGATCTGGGATAACATTCCCTACCATAGTTTAGCCTCTGTCAGCCACAACACCACCACAGCATCAGCAGAAGTCACCATTCAGCATTGGGAGACCCTTGCTGCCCTGCTGTGGCATTATGGGGTTCTGCTGCCTCTGTCTGTGGCTCTAGGCCCCCTCCACGCCCCCCCGTCCACCTCTGCAACAGGTGTTCCCCTCCGTGGCTGTCTTCTCCTGTGGCTGTGTCCTGAACTGTGTGCCGGCTCCCAGCACCCCGGGTGCCACTGTCTTTCATTCTCCGGCCTCGATCCTTCCTGTGCCCTGGACCCGCCCCCCCAGGTACCTGTGTGACCGTGGGCTTCCAGGGCCCCCACACTGGGCCTTAGGGCATCCTCCCGGTGTGTGTGTGTGTGTGTGTTGCTGGACCAGCTGACCTGCTCCTCTTCTCCGTCTCACCTCCTTCCCATCCATCGCACCCTCGCCAGCGTGTGTGATCCCTGACAGCGTCCTGGACCATTCCCGGACTGCTCCCCAGTCTGTGTGGCCTCCCTATGTGACTGTGCTGTGCCCCTGGGGGTCCCACCCATTCCGGGACTGCCTGTGCTGTGTGTTCCACTGTGACCTCGTTTTCCCCGTGTCTATTGTGTGCGCTGCCCCGGCGGCTCTCCTCCCTCCTCCCCCTCCCATCCCATTTTCCTTGTGTGGGCATTCCCTTTTGGTGCTTTTGGCTTCCTTTGCTCTCAGCCAGCCATGCCTGTGTCCCACCCCTCCCCGGTGCCTTCTGGGTGTTTTGAACATGGCCGGGAATCGGCGTCACATCTGTTGTGCTGTCCCAGGCCGTGGTCTGTCTGTCCGATTCCCTGTCATGATCCCGGTCCTGTCACATCTGTTTGGGGCCTTACTGGACCACGGGGGGTGGTTGGACGGCTCACCGCTGCAGGGAATCCACTGTGGTGCATCGGGACTGCGTAACGTCTGAAATCACCCACTGTATCAGGTCACATAGAAGCTGGGGGCAGGATTGCATACGGGGTGTGCTCACAAAAAGTAGGGTCCCTCCAGATCATGGATCTGTGCCATGGAACTGTCACCAGTCCTATTCATGTGTTCATGCCCTCATCTCTGCTCACTTAGCCTGAACGCATTTTTTTCCCCTTCAGTGCTTTGGTGTAGGAACTGGATCAAGGGACCACATAAGAACTTGCTGGGGGATGCAGTTGGCCCCCAGGCCTGAAGTCTCCCCCACCCCCATTAATTTACTGCAGTAAGTTACCACTTACACAGCATCCAGGCAGGACACTGTGAGGCACATGCATCCCATGATCATCTGGGAGTTGGGAGGGGGCCCAACATCGATTTGTAGGAAATGTTTGTGGACTGTAAGATATTCTCTGTAATTATGCCATGAAAGATTTGGCATGCATGCCTGCCCGCCCCCCCCTCCCCCAGGCATATAATTCCTAGATTGATGTAATCAAGTGATCAGAAAGGGAGGGTGCCTGGCTGACATGCAAGTGACATACCACGTTTCAATAGTCCCTGTCTCTCAGTTTTGTATAGTCTTGTTCCACAAATATACATAACTGTCATTTTCTTGGTCTATCATAACATTCAGAATCTGTTACCCAAATTCCAAATGTAAACTTAAGTACTTTAATTAATTGTTTTCCCCATGTTTTTCCCAACTTCCTGCTCACTTAAAAAAAATTAAAAAATTGTTGTTCACTAAAGGCAGTTTTCTAAATATTGTGAAACATGAACACATGCCCTTTGGTTTCTTCACAGTGCATGCACAGAACACTTGCTGTGCTTTTTCTAGCTAAGCTATAGTGATGTAGTATAAGCATTCTTTCTGAATGACACTGTTTTTCACTGAACTACTGGGCTAGACAGACTTTGGTCTTGGGACTCTGGCCATTTCTGAACCCCATTCCTAACCTTCTTGTTAGGGAGAGTCATCAGACAAAGTCATTAAACTCGACTCACCACATCAGTATCAATCTACAGAGGGAGAATAATAATGGGGGAATTTAATAAGGAAAAGGAAAACCTGAAGAATGGGAAAGGGAGGGTAATTTATGTGCAGGTACGTGCAGTGGTGTAGTGCTAAATTGAGATGTGCAAGAGCTCTTGATGCTTCCTCCAATCCTAGCCACACCCCCTCCAATCCCAACTTGAACCCCAACTGGGTGATTATTATTGGGATTGTGCCATGAGGCAGTCATGTATAGCTTCCTAACCCCACTGTGCTTGAGCCCCATGTGATAACATAACTCTCCCAAAAGGTGTGGGTGATTAATCTTTTGTTAATCAGTAAGGGCCTAAAATGATGTGAAATATTCTCCTGTATTCTGAAATAATGACACAACACACAAATGCAAATATTTACGCAGTCATGGATATTTGGCTCTTTTGTTTTCCCACTGTTCAGGTGACCATATATCTGGCCATGCAGATATTGCTTGCATCCTAACTACTTTTAGATCATCATCACAATCTGACAGGCACCTCTCACTGCAGTGGCTCCTTCTATCACACTTGCAGCAGTACTATTCACGCACTCAGTTCTTGTTTTTTTGCAAAAATTAATAATAGATTGCCAAAATTTGGCGCCCCACCATGTAAAAATACCATGTGAGGAGCCACTGGAAGAAGAACAGAAGGTTTCTACCTTGTAAACAAGGTTCTTTGAGATGGCTCCAAACATTCTCACAGCACCCACCCTTCCAGCCCCGCATGGAATTTTTTTCTTATATTCCTAGAAAGGGCTGGAAGGAACTGGCATTCTGAGTGGGACAGCAATTTTTATACTAGAAGAGCTCGAGACCATCACATGGTCTATTATTTGAATAGGGTGAGCCTGCACAACCTAGTTGTGAGAATGTTGGACTCCATCTCGAAGAACCTTCTTTACAAGGTAACAACCTTCTGATCAAGCATATGGGGAGGAATTGTTTGTAAACAAACAGCTTTATCTCACAGTCTGATTGGTGAGGGCTGTGTTGGCTGATTGATGGAGGGGCAGGGCCGGACCCTGGGATTGCTCTGGTGTGCTCCGGGTCAGTTGGAAGTCCCGGAGCTGAGCTCCTGTGCGCTCCCCCTCCGCCACACCCCTAGGTACATGTGAGTGATATGTAATCTAAATTAAACCTACATCTAACTGGCCCAAGATGAAAATATAAAACAGAAAAAAAGTATAAAGTAAGTGAAGGAAAAAGCTTAATTCTGTTCCCTTGGAGAGTGATGTCCTTCATGGTCCAGGGGAACATGGGGGTATGGTGCCAATCTTCCAGATTAAGGTGAAAGAGGGGTCAGATGGTCTACATCAACCCCACCATCCCTGGCAGCAGCAATAGCTTTCTATACCAGGATGCTATCCACTGAACCACACTGGCCCTCCCAGAGTTCTACAGTGCCCCTCAGGTTTGAAGTTTTGACCTAATAACCTATGGTCTGCTTATCCCAACTGACTTCCAAGAAGGTTCTGCTTCTGCACTATCTCACATGCCACCCCTAATCCAAAGCCAAAGCTATCCTTACACCTACCTCATAGCTCTCCTTCAAATGGCTCCTTGCAACTCCCCTTTATTGTGATACCTGATTAGGCAGCTAATGACCAGAGGCCAATGCCCAACTTTGCTTGTACTGAGAGGAGTGTCTTCGTCCTATCAGGAAATACTTGCCTTCCAGGAGCCCTTGCAGCCATTTCTTGGTATTTCCACACTGGCCAACGATTCTGGTATTCAGTGGCAGCAATTTCCCATCATTTCCATCACTTTCTGAGATTTTCTAGACTTTTCGGGACTGTCTGGAAATTTGGGGGACTGTCCTTTTGCATGAGTTTATGGCACATTTGCTTCGCTTAGCCAGTATATAAAGCTTAAGCTGTTATGCATAGTTGGTAGCAGCTCAGTTCATGTTGTGTTCAACAAGCAAAAAATAACAGAAAAGCTGCTAAGTTTCCTCATCATGTGAGTGAAGGTGAACAATCTGTTTCCAACCGAAACAGCATTCACTGTGATTGCTCATTTCAGACCTATTGCTGAGTATTTCTCCCTCATTTTAAAGCTGAAACAGTTACTAGAGGTGTGCAACAGGGACCTTATTCATTTTCCCTTTCATTTTTGTTTTGAAAAAAACCCATTCATTTTCATTTGGGAAATCTCATTGGTTTTCATCCCATTCGTTTCAAATCTTTTGTTTTTGTTTTTCATTTGTTTCCCATTAAAATCAGGTTTCTGTTGGGGTGTCATTTTTGTATTGTATAATTCCTAAAATGAATGAAGCTCCATTCATTTTAGGAACTAGGTTCCAAAAACAAATGAATTGGTAAATTAATGAACCAGGATACCAATTAAATGTGTTTAATGACACTGACATGTGTTTGCGATGCCAATTGGTCAGCAGAGCTCTCCCCATACCCTCTGTTGTTTACTTCAGTTTGAGCTCTGTTAATTGATAAACGAATGGGTATGAATGTGATCCGAAAACAAATGGGTTTTTAATTTGTATCCTGGTTTATTTGTTTGCTAATTCATTTGTTTTTAGAACCTAGGTCCATTTGTTTTAGAAACTATACAATATGAAAACGAACTGCACATTCCTAAAAGATACCTAATTTATTATCCACAACTGGTAATACCTAGTGTAGCAGGGGCAGGTTGATGTTTAATGCCTGGCCCTTTAAGAGGTGGTAGTGTCAATTAGGGGAAAACACTAAGACAGTGCAGGCACAGGAGTATGGCGGGACAGCGCCTAAGTGCGGCACAGAAGAAACAAGAAGCACTTGGGCTGGAAATAGCTGAGTTAGTCCAGCAGACTCATAAGGACTGTTCTAGCCTGAGAGTCGTAATCTGTATTTGGCCAGGATTGGAAGGAGGAAGGAGCATGGAGAGGGGGATAGTATATAAGAAAGGTCAGAAGAAATGAGACTAGTGTTAGGCAAGGAAAGATGTGGTAAGCCCTCTGTTGTCATGAGGGATTGTGCCTGGCCAGGGCTGGGAAAAGTCTGCTATCCTTTGTGATTTGTGGTAAGGCTGATTCCATAGCCTGCAGATCCCAAGTGCACCCCTGCCCGTGCATGCATGCACGCATTCCATTCAGCAGACTGTGCCATCAACAGATGTATGTGAGGTTCCTGTGCAGCACATGCATGGGATCCATGGGGAATGGGGTTATATGTATATAGGCATGGCATTATGTATATGGACTGTTTATGTGGACTGTGATCAATATAATAAAGCCATTGAAAGCAAGTTTCTGCATTTGAGTTTGGGTTTTTGGGGCCTCAATCCTGCCAATAATCACATGTCCAGGAACCCAACCCTATTACAGTGGTGGAGAATGTGGGCAAACCCCCAAGGGGACTGCTGTCAAGTGCCCACAAAGTTTTGTAGAGCAAGTGGACTGGAGAAGGTTATTGGGAGAGGCAGGAGCCAGGGAAGGTTGGGGGCAGGGAGGGACTGTGAATGGACATCAGAGTCAGAGGAAAGGCTAGGTCTACAGGGGTGGGGGGCAATTGAGCCATTAGCCTGACCCAAATGCTGGAGTGAAGAGTGATATCCTGGTTGCAAGGGGGAGTATGCTTGACCAGGAGAGGTGAATTCAGAAGGTTCTAGGAGGGACTATGGGGGGTTGATATCTGGCTGGGAGGGACTGGGCCTAGCCAGGCAGGACCTAAGGTAAAGGCACCCCTGAACCCTGTACTTGGGACTGTGTGTAAATAGTATTGTTGATGGAGAATAAAGAGCACTTTTAAGTGAAGATCCCGTATGGGCCTGGGTCTTTGTGGGCTGATCCTGCAGATATGTAACCCAGGTCTCAAAGACCCTGATACACCTACAATTTCTGATACCATGCCAGGTATCTGATGGGCTGCCAAAGTGACAATCGGGTACCCTATTGCCCCCAAAAATCAAGAATTATCGGTATTGGGCACTTGGGAATTCTTGGTACTTGTGGAAATAGCAAAAGTAGGATGGTAACTTGGAAAATCAGGCTGTAAACACAAGAAATTGTGACAGAAAGTAAAAAAAACCAAAAAAACAACAGTACAGAAGTCAGTATTCCAGGACAAGAAGTCATATAATCGAGGCATCAGGTAACCTGTCGGGCACTAATTGGGTACCCTTAGATGAAGATGATAGGTCGGGTTGAGTATGGAAATTTGACAGGTTTACCCATTTTTGTGGGTACTCATTCCAACTCTACTTACTTCATTGCTCTCTTCTTGTCTGTTGTATCCACACCTTGTCTCATGTATTATATTCAGATTGTAAGATGTCTGGAGCAGGGACCATCCTTTTTGTTCGTCGTTTGCAGTCCCTCTAATAAAGCAGGTCTTTGGTCCCTTATGGGAGCATTTTGGCACTACAAAGTTCAGAACAGCCCAAGCTGAAAGTACAACCAGATGCAAGCAATGAAGCAGCCCTCCAAGCAAGAGGCAGTCAAGAAGCTTGACTCCCATGAAGGCACTAAAATAAGGTTCAGCTATTCAAGAATAGAGACCATCCTGGAGCGGCACCTGAGGACCCAGTTTTCAGAAAAGCCAAGGTCACAGGGAGTTGAGCTGTGCTCCTCTGGTGTAGGGCTGTACTGAATACACAATCCAAGTACTTGGGAAGATTTCCAGGACTGGGTCTTTGGTCAGTACTTGGAACTTTTTCTAAGCACCTGGAATTCAGAACTCAAGAAATTCAGGCCAAACTTCAAAACTTGGAAACACTTTAATTAAACTCACATTTAGGGAAAGTACAATGAGGAGCTTGCCAAAAGTACAATAGTTAAGCATTCCCCTCCCTAAAGAGATGACTGTCTAAAAGGATAGATAGTAAAGCAGTGTTAGTAGGTTGAAATGCAATATGTCCGATCTTTTCAGGTCAAGGTGCGTGCCCCAAATATTCAATAACATAGCTCCAGGGTTTACTGTTTTCTTTTCTTATTGTCAGGAACCCTTGTTTCTCCAGGGAAACAAATTCTCTATTTTCCAGGGAGTTGAAAATTGTTTACAAATGGCTTACAAATTGCCCCTTTCCCTCCCCAGCATGTATCTGAACCATTAATTTGAATGGAAGGGGGCTAGTCGTGCTTGCATGCAAATTAGAGCTGATTCTAGCCCCTTGCATGGGCCAATGTGGTGTAATGGCTAAGTGTGCCATACTCAGAAAGGTGGGGGTGGTCAAGTCTCGCTAAGCCACAAATTCACCGGGTGACCTTTGTCCAGTCACAATATTCTCTCAGCCTGACCTATTTCACAGGGATGTTGTGACGATTAAAAGTTGTGTTAAATTATGTGTAAAGTGCTGTGAGTCTTATAGCAGGGGGTGCTATATTAAAAATAAATATTATATTATAATTATTATTATTATTAAATGTAAGTTTAATAACCCAAAGTTTGGTCCCTGCCTATCACCTGATAAGCAGAGAGGATGAGAACAATCCTCCAGGTCACTCTGACCATGCAGGCAATGGCGCCTCCATTACTCGACTGAGGTTTCCAAAGTTTTCCAGGTACCAGCCTTGGTACTGAAAACTTTGAAATTCGGAACTGGGGAATGAAATCCCTATTGATGTCCAAATAAAACCGGGCACCGAGTTTTAGCTCTACTCTGGTGCCCAGTAATATTACAGAAGGCACCAGAAAAAATAATTAAGAGATTAACAAGTGGTCCAAAGAGATCGTGCTGACAAACATAGGCTAGGCAGCTGGTGTGCCCTAATTTTGAGGAGGCTAAAGCATCTCCACGCTGCTTCTCCTACCACTGCAGCCTCTCTAACAAGGAACAATTGGTGGTGAAATCCACTAATTTGGGGAGGCCTAGTTTCCATCACCTGCCACCCATGCTGACAAGGTCTCTGTAGCTTGGCAAAAGTTAACACTCCAGCCGCCCCTCTTCCTTGACATTTTTCAAAAGTTTGTCATTAATAGAATTGCTGAATAATTCATTTCCTAAAAACTGCCTCTGGGCCCATCTCTGCATGTAAACAGTTTGCAAACTGCTGTTGATGACATTCGCTCCATACGAGTCCCAAACAGACAGTTCCAGGCAACCGTAGCCCCCATGCCGACAGTGAGCTACAGCAGGGGTTGTTGGAAACTGCAGCATCTCACAGATGTCTTCTGGAGGCTTTGCCTCAAGCCATTTTTCCTAACAGTAAGTGGCGAATGTTTCTGCGAATCTCATATCCTAAGGCTCTTTAATGTTACAGTTAAACTGCGTTATTAAATTTGTCAGACCAATGTTAGGAAAGCAAACCTTTCCAGCCTGTTTAGATGCATATGCAATGAAAACTAGGCATTCTGATGGCTCTTGGAAAGGTATAAAGAGGAACAGACAAAGTGTTGTGCATTTCAAATGTTAAGAGAGTCTGGGGTTTTATGTTCCCACACTGGATGTTTTTTTAAAAGATTTAAATCCTTGGAACTCAGTAGGGATGTATTTATAAAAATTTGGTTAAAAACTATAAAATAGGTGACTTGATGTGTACTCTAGGCTGTCTTGGGAAAGAGACAACTGAAGGAGGAGAGGAGAGTGGTTTATGAAATCACAAATGGTGTGGAAAAAGTGAATAATTCTCATACTCCTACTGGCAATAAACTTGTGGAACCCATTGCTATGGTATGTTGTGAAGGCCAATAGTATAAAGGTTCACAAGAAAGAGTATAAACATTCATGGGGGGTGTGGGGCACAGTTCCATCAATAGCTATTAGCCAAGTTGCTCATAGGAAGTTGAAAGTGAACAAAAGATGATGTGCCCTGTTTCTGTGCATTTCCATGGAAGCATCTGGTGTTGGCCACTATCAGAGAAAGGTGTTGACACTGTTGATTTGACCCACTCTGGAATCTCTGTCACCCCACAGGGCCTTCCAACCTCTTCTTATCCTCAGTTCTGTTGCTTTGCTGTACAATCTAGCTCTACACTGAGCTCAATGAGCCTCACACACTTCTCATCCTTCTGGGACTGATCTGACTCTTTGTTCTTCTCTAGCCTTCAGCAGTCCCTCTCTTCCCAGGTTCTCTGCAGTTTCTCTCCAGTCCTGTCCTTGCATCAAAGGATGGTTTTAGACAAGCACGTGTTCTGCCACACCCCTGGGTGGCCCATCCATGTAGAGGCGGGCCACTCTGGGGTGAAGCAGAGCAAGAACCGCCTGCTCCAGGCCAGCTCTGTTTGCAGTACTCCAGAACATCCCATAGCACCGAAAGCAGAACAGGCCACCCAAACCTGGAGCTGGCAATCTGCAGCTCTCTGCTGTGGAGGAGGAGGAACCATGTGGGTGGACTGAGGCCCACAGCAGCGGCCACCTCTGTTTAAACCTGCCACTACGAGAGCAGACCTGGGGGTACCCACCCATGGGTCCATCTAAAAACAACCCAAGTGTTTGTCCCCTACACCCTTCAGGTTTTTGCTCTCCCCCTAGTCTGCGTTCAGGTCCAAGCCTCGTCGTTTATATCCTTTGCTAGTCACCTGACTAACCCAATCTTCTCAGTAAGCTGATCTGTTAGGACTGCATGTCCCAGCAAGCTCCTTTCTTAAAAGGGCCACCGCATGCTACTGGATGCCCATTATGATTTTCACATTTGGCCTAGTCCCAGAAATGATAGTCTGTTCCTTGCTTGCTCGCTTCAGGGAGTAAGCTCATGTCTCTCTGTCTGTAAACAACAGGGATGTTTATGACTCTCGCTCAGGGGAAATCAAGGGAAGATTCAAGTGGCTGAGCTTGACAAGATATCAGAACAGTCATCTTGTGCCTCCTTGAGGTATGAAAGAACAGAGGGTATTTTTACACACACATTTCTCCTGGATGTTTGCTGTTACATCCTGAACTTTCTGTGTGTCTAAATCACTCACCCAGATCTTAAACATCCAGATCATTGAACTTCTGCGTGAAGCTTCTCCCATAACTTTTGTATGTAAAAGGTTCTCCTGGTAAAATGCTTTGCATATTAGTTGCCTTTTTTAAGGCAAGGGGAGGTTGTTTGGTTGCTCCGGCAATTAAAATATTTATTCAAAAATGTATCCCCCACATACTGTATGGAACACATTTGTGGGCTCTAGATAAGAATAGAAATCTGGAGAAACTACAATCAAATTTTGTTAGGGCCTTATTATCTCCCCTGTGGGGGCAAGTAGCCCAGCCCTTTGTCTGGAATGTGGCCTATTACCATTGCATAATATGGTTGCGCCATTGTCACAACGGGAGATTATGGATAAGACCCTGAACTTGCGGCTCAAGTTGGTTGAGAATAAAATTAATCGATTGGGCTTTAGTATAGAGGCCTTGGCCCCGTTGGGTTATAAAGGGGCAAAAAAGATGGTGGCAGAGAGGCTGACAGATAGTATATGGCAGGAAACAAGAGTGGCACTTGGGGAAAATAGGGCTTTGGGTTTGTATCCCTGGATTGCCAATAGGACCTGCCCCCCCCATGCCTTATTTAGATAACAGTCTAATCCAAAAGAAAAAGAGGTTATTTCTGTTGGACAGATTGAATTCTTTTCCCTCAGTACTAGTGGAAGGTAGGTATAGAAGTGTTCCTCTGGCGGAGCGTCAATGCCAGTGCAGCCTAAAACAAATTGACATGCTGGAACGTATTTTTTGGATTGCCCTTTTTATATCGAGGTGCGTAAGAAATACATCTCTCCTTTGATTCTTTCCTTTCTGGGGAGGGCCCCTGAGTTTTATGTGAAATTTTTGTTGGGCGATCGTTCCGCGGCAATTACGGTAAAGGTGGTCCAATTTTTGTCGAACATTTGCACTGCAAAGCTAAAATGAACGCTAAATACATAGCGATTTAGTTGATAACAGAATGTAAATGTAAATGCTTATCTAGGGCTTGGGGAGTAATTTGTGCTATAAATATTTTGCCCTATGTTAGATTTATTGGTTCATATATTTTAAATTTGCTAGTCTATAAGTTTTTATATATATATATATATATATATATATATATAAACAAACTTATAGACTAGCAAATTTAAAATATATGAACCAATAAATCTAACATAGGGCAAAATATTTATAGCACAAATTACTCCAGCACAAACAGAGCTGGCCTGGAGCAGGCGGTGCTTGCTCTGCCTCACCCCAGGGTGGCCCGCCTCTACATATATATATATAGGCATCTCATATTCTATATCTTATATTTTACATATAGGGATGGGCAAACACGGTTCGGAAATTCGGATTTCGGACCGAACTCGGTCGACCGAACTTGATCTTATTGTTACCAAACAGGAGTAACCTTTCTGAAGGATTAATATTACAGTGCAGGAAGGCATTGGATGACAGGTATTTTGGAAGAACCAGAGAATCTCCAAACCCTTCCAGTTGCTTTTTTTTCTAAATTCTTTGGTGTGTGCTCCTTGTTTCATGATGATAGGCCACATATTGGAAGGTTTATGTTGTCTTCTGCTACCAACTGGGCCTACAGCAAAGAGAAAATGGATTTCAAGACAAGATGGAATAGTGTTGAACAGATTCAGCCCTTAGGATTTGGCACCCAGAAGGAAATAAAACATGATTCCCTTGATGAATTTTTAAAATCCCTGCCCTAAATATTGGTAGCATTTGGTGGCAGGACATAAAAGCAATCCCTAAAATTGTTAGTCACCAAGTTGATTGCCACACATTGCCACCGAGTGTACTGTGGGGAGAGTTTCCAACAAGAATCACTGCCTCCAAATGGAGCTTGGTCATGCTGTTCTGACAGAAATTGATTAGCTGGTCACCCTTGGCATCCACCACCTCCTAGGCCTACATGAATTATTTATCATCTGCCCTCCTGAATTATTCATCATGCAGCCATGCTCTGTAAATACGAGTCTGGCATCCTGAAATCTGCAAACCATCCACTCCTTCTGCACCCTTTGAAGGGATCAGAGTATTTGTGTTGCAAGCTCCGAAGGGTGCTCACCCAGGATTCAAGGTGCATGGTAAGAGACACACATGCCTTATGTGCTATGAGACTAGCTTGGTGCAAGAAGTCACACCGTGTTAATATCGTCATGGAGGGTTTTCAGCAAGTGGAATATTACTTCAGTAATGGATTTTCTGCTACATAAATATATCAGATTATTTATTTATTTATTTATTTATTTCATGAATTAATTCATTTCATGAATTAATTCATTTATTAATTTATTAAGAATGTATACCCCACCCTTCCCAGAAGGCTCAGAGGAAACAATAAAACAAACAAAAAACCGGGGGGGGGGGAATAGTAAAAATACCATACAATAAAATCCTCTGAAAATCCCTTCCCTCCCCCCCAAATCCACCCACCCTCTTTCTCCACCTACCAAATGCTTTGCCAAAAAGAAAAGTTTGGCACTGCCTCCGGAATATGCTCTAGCTCTGGCAGGTGTCAGAGGGAAGGGAATTCCATCATACTGGGGTAGCAACCATGAATGCCTCTCTGTGCGACCCTTGACGTAGAGACAAGGGGTATTTTCAGACGTTACGAGATCACAGTGAACCACGGTCAATACCCACATGGGGCCAAAGCGCCCTGAACGTCTGTTTGGCGGCTTCCAGATGTTCACCACGGTCAATTCCCACATGGAGTCAATTTCAACCACGCTTCCAGGGCTCCCCGTGGGACAATCGCTGCAAGCGTGGTCAAAGAGATTCACGGCGGGAACCAACAAAAAGTAACGTGTGGTTGGTGACCACGGCCCGGAATCCCCGGCGGGGAGAACTTGCCCTTTTGTCCTGGCCATTGCAACAACAAAGAGTTGATTCTACCTGAACTTCTCTACTCAAATCCAATGTTGGTTTCGAGCAGTCCCTAAAAAGGATGGGGGGGGGGGAGGGGTTTCCCCCCCAGAGGCTTGGCTGCTAGCCTGGTCTTCTGAAGGCCCAAATTCAATTCCCTGCTCTGCCAGAGACTCCTCTCTGTGGCATTGGGCTAGTCACTCACTCTCTCTGGGCCTCGGTTCTCTCTACACAATTGGAATTAGACATTCTGTCTGTTAAGGACGTTTTAGTGTGATTGTCTAAAAACAGCTGGTATCATAACAAAAAATGTTTTATTCTGTTTGGATGATCTTTACTAAAATGTTATATGCCTTGTGCATGTAAATGTCTAAAATGTTTATTTATTTATTTATTTATACTTCCTACCCCACCCTTCCCGCCAAAGGCGGCTCAGGGTGGCTTACAATATTAAAATACAAAGTATAAAAACAACATTATGCCAGAAGACTTCAGTAATCCCAGGGTCCCTTGGATTTGAAACTTGGCGCATTCAGCTCCAATCGGTTTTTGAAAAGTGCACGGCGCTACCTGTCAAAGTTCCTCTCCCCCCAGTCAGCATGCAGGACAGGACTTCACCCATGAGGAGACTGAAACACCCAGCACTAAGTTCCTCTCCCCCCAGTCAGCATGCAGGACAGGGCTTCACCTGTGAGGAGACTGAAACACCCAGCACTAAGTTCCTCTCCCCCAAGTCAGTTCCGATTAGAGATGTATGACATCTGAACTATTGCATCATATCGAAATCCCCTGGCAATCTCTTACAAAGATTATGGGTGTTTTTAAATAAGACGTGTCCATGCATGACACCTCACCCCCCACTGTCCACGTGTCCAACTGCTTGTTTGAAGTTGGTGCCTGGGGAGGCACACTCCCCCCAGTCAGCATGCAGGACAGGACTCCTCCTGTGAGGAGATTGCAACACCCAGCACTGCCTGTCAAAGTTCCTCTCCCCCCAGTCAGCGAGTAGGGCAGGTCTCCTACTGGGAGGAGATAGAAGCACCCAGCACTGCCTGTCAAAGCTCCTCTCTGCCTAGTCAGCGAGTAGGGCAGGGCTCCTACTGTGAGGAGATTGCAGTGCACAGTGCTACCTGTCAAGGTTTCTCCTCACGCCCCCAGTGAGCATGTAGGGCAGGGCTCCTACTGTGAGGAGATTCAAGATCCCCCCCGCCCCCCAGTCAGTACATAGGGCAGGGCTCTTACTGTGAGGAGATTCACGGTCTCCCCTCCCCAGTCAGCAAGTAGGGCAGGGCTCCTACTGTGAGAAGATTGCAGCACACGGTGCTACCTGTCAAGGTTCCTCTCCTCCCCGGTCAGTGAGCAGGGTGGGACTCACAGCTGGTCTGTTGGGGGTGCATCTGCATGTGCCTGAGGGGCTACACACTGGCAGATCGAGCTAGCTTCCAGCCCAGAAGGAGAAATGTACACCAGAGGTTGCATGAACTTCCCAAGTACAGTGCTCTCCCAGCTAGAGTGCAGAGGCCCTGCATGCTGTTTCCCTGCCTGTCTAACTCCAGCTCTATGGTCTTCGTTCTTTATTTAGAATGTTTCAATAAAACCTGGGGAAAAGTGTTCTATAAAAATGTTTTAAAACCTGGAAGTGTCAAACTTTATACCATTCCAAATGTTTAGACAATCACCTTTAAAACAGCAAAATCCCACTAGAACGTTTTAAATGTATCATCTAAAAACAGCCTATATGCCTGCAGCGGCAACTCCACAAGTAGGCCTCTTAGTTAGTGGTTTCCAATTCAGAAATTTTTCACAACCAAGGCCCATTTTATGCACAGGACCCAACTGTCTTAATAGCCCATTCAAAAAGTCCAAGTACAAATTGTACTTTCAGCTGTCTCCTGACTGTAAAGGTAATACAATGGAGGAGGCAAAGCACCCTCCTTTCTTGTATTTGGGTGTGACTGCAAGTTAGATGTCACTGTTCCCCATGCCTCTGATCTGTAAGGAACATCATTCAAATCACAAGATTAAAAGATTAAAAGCACAAGATTAAAAAAATAACAACACTGGGCACAAAATCCATTTTCTAAAGAACTCTCTCTGCTCTTGAAAGAAAAATGGAAAATATTCAACCATCCAAAAATGGAAAGGCGGTTTAGGTAGCTGCTATGGAGGGTGGCCTAGAACTGGGATCGGGAAGTTCAGTCCCGGGGGGCAAATGCATCCGACGGCTAGTTTTTATTTGGCCTGTTTCCAGTTCCTAGATCTTATCCTTACATCTACTTCCTACTCACAAGTAATGAACATAGGGCTTCACAATAGTAACATTTTTATTTGCAAGTATTTCGAAGTTTCCGAGGACCGGCTCCCAGTGTTTAGCCTCGGTACTCGATAAAATACTCGGTAAAATAAAACTAAGTACCAAGAAATCTCTGTGTACCAAATGCCCTTATACAGGGGGGAGGAAAAGTCCTGTCTGTTCCTCATTTGAGGATTTTCCGAGTACTGGCTACTGGGCCAATTCCTCAGTTAATTGGTACTCAATATAACCAAGTTGAATACTGAGATACTCGGTAAAAACCGAGTAATTTTGAATACCGAGTTTCAGCACTATATGAAAGACTGAGCTCAGAGTAAAGAAGCAGAGAGTAATGCCACTTAAGGACAGGAGATGGATCCATCCTGGTATAGATTGGACCCTTCCCTCCTCTCCCCATCCTGAGTCTGCCACTTAAAAACACCGCCACCCCCAACTTCTGTATGGCCTTTAAAACTTGTATTCCTTTTCAAAGCCTGACCTATAATTTCAAGAGGCATCATGGCCTCAGTTATTGTTGTGATATGCTCAACAAGTTAGTGTACATACTAATTATTATTTTTTATTTATATAGCCCCGCACCACCACCACCAAATGGTGGTTGGAGGCATTTCACAAAAACATATCAATAAAATGCAATAAAACCATATCCATTTGAAAACAAATTTGAAAATGAAAGTATAAAGGGGGACAAAATTGAATCCAGCAACAGATCCTCTACAAGTGCTTGCAGAATGGACAAGTTTGAAGGCGTTTTTTTAAAACTGAGGAGGGAGGAGTTGAGATGAATATCTGAAGGGAATGAATTCCACACTGAGGGACCTGTCACAGCAAAGGCTGATGGCAGGATCCCCAAACAGCGGGTGGTGTCTGAGCACAGATAGCCAACAGGGCGAGGTTCCAAGAGCAGATCTCGAATGTAGCCAGAGCGTCTACCATTGTTCAGGCTTTAAAAACTATTTTAAATGCAGAGGCCAGGGGATTTGGTGGTGAGAAACCTTGCATGCTGGCAGATGATATGAGTCAGTCAGCTCAAGAAGAATTGACTGATATTTAAAGAGATCTCAAGGCCTCTTGCTGTTCAGTGTCACCAATCTCTCTTGGCCAGCTTTACTGGGCACCATCATTTCCTTTGTGCTGCTCCACTGATGCAAACGAGAGCTGACTTGGCTTAACTAACTTGTTAAACTTGGTTTACAGCTGCTTTGTATCACCTGGCTGGGCGAAGCTGCCAGGACCTACAAGGGAATCTGGCCTGAGTGTTTAAAAGCCTCTCTGAGTTTTTTTAGCGCTGTGTTCAAGTGTTGCCTTGCACCCCATCTCAGAATAAATCTCAGTACATTTAGCAACGGATTCCATTTTATACAGTGTATTAAACCCTCAAAGTGTCTGGGGATAGAAGTGTCACAGACAACACAACAAGAACAGTTTGTGGGGAGGTGTGGGGATGAGGGATAGAAAGGAAATTCACATCCATACTCGTAAATTACTAATAAGGGTGTAAACCACGGTAAGGGGTTGTCCAGAATTAGGGACATTGTAAACACTGTGGGAAAGCAGAGAAAAAGGCTGTGGAGTACCTGCAGATTCAGTGGGCACCCCCTGCCGAATTGGGGGTGTCTGAATTGACTCCGTCCGAAGTGATCCCACACACCATCAATGCCCAAATGGGATCCTACGGGCTGCTTAAATACGTCAGCTGGCCTTTGAAAGTGACAGGCCCCAGCCAGAACCACTGCAGAGCCCAGCTACACAGCGGTCCGAGCCAAGGATTAAAAGTTTCAAAGGCCACTTCCCCCACCACAGCGCCTCTCTCCTGAGTGGATCTTTCAGGGTGGGGGGAGCTCCGGCTGGCCTTTGAAAGTGATAGGCCCTGTCTAGGACCGCTGCAGAGCCAGGCTCCACAGTAACCTTGGTCAGT
>QEPC01012762.1:941321-953571 GCA_003113815.1 Sphenodon punctatus
CAGGAAGTCTGCTCCTCAGCTGCCCCCCACCTCCCCGGGCCTTCCAGTCACATTTTTGTCGTCCAAACTCATCTGAACTCACCCGAACAATACTGAACTGTTTGGTCATTTTCAAGTTCGGTTTGGTCAGTTCAGGTTCGGTCGTTCAGTTTGGTTGTTCGGTTCGGTCGTCCAAGCAGACCAAGTTCATTCCAAACTCCAAACTTCTGAACCGCGTTTGCACATCCCTACTTACAGTCCCCTAGCACCCACACTTGGCTACATCCCTGATAGAAGGCTTATTGGAAGGCCCTGGATAGTTGCTATTCTTCAGCAAGGGGGCAGAAGGTGTCAGAAGTGGCAGGTTGGTTTTGGAAAAGCTGGTTCAAACATTTGCATCAGAATGCAATTTTGAAGAAAATGTTATTTTGAAAGTCAGAACATGTATCAGAGAAGTAAAAAGAAAGTTTGAAATTATGTTTCCAAAAGTGTCAATATTTAAAAAATGCATTTTTAAGAGCACTCACATTCAGTTTTAATGATGTGAGAGGAAAACCTAGAAGATTTCACCCTGAATGAATTTTCCACAAATGGTTTGCAAAAATTACCTTTTTCATTTTCAAGTAAATGTTTGGTTGTTTTTTTTAAAAAAAGAAGATATTGGTGTTTTTGACCAGCTGGAGGTGACCATATATTTTGCCTTTTAGAATCATTGGCATTTGCCTATGTCATTTTGTGGCACTGACAGCATGTGGGATTTATTTTTTCTTTGAGTAGTTTTGCAAGATCCCATGATTCCTCTTGCAACCCTGAGTTTCGTTAAAATTCCACACCCTTAGCAGTTATATGACTCAATTGTATTAATTGTTACATTCAATTGTACGGTATTGCTCAAAAAGAATGTTAATTTAATTTCCCTACAACTGTGCTCAAGTTAATTTTTAATCAAAACTGACAGCAGCAATTTAAATCAGGTGCAGGGCCTTATGAGGACTGAGTACGGTATGAATATTAAACCAATGGAGACGGTTCACAACACTAATACAATTTAAATATGAACAAGCCACTGCACCACAGATGTTAGTTATTAATGCCTTCTCAGCAAGCCAGACCTTCCACAAGGAACAGCTCCTCTAGCTCCAACAATAGGACATGAAAGGCAATATTAGAATTGTGCGCAATGCTGATATTCCACAAGACCTAGGTGCTATAAACGCAAACAAGGAGAGAGTTCACCTGTACATCAAGCCCAAACAAGTCAGCATTCCCACCAGCAGACCTGGAGTAAAATTAGATTAGAAACCTGACTTGAGTCTTTGTATCCCAGACAATAACACATTGGGGAAGGCAAACCAGAAGCAATTTGCAGAGGCAGAATGAGCGTGTAGCTGCATCTTAAATTAGCGGTTGTTTCCAAAAGAACCACAGTGGTAGAAAACTTGCGAATGAAAGATCCCCTTTCAAGCCGGGCCAAGTATCTGCACAGTTTCTGTTCAGCATTTCCTACAGCAGATCCGAACTCATAAATCACCATTACAGGAGATAAAGGGCTTGCTAACTAGTGGAGGCTAGCTAATTTGAAAAACAACAAACAGCTGGTGTGTAGGCTAGTCACTCTGATGTTCTGATGGACTGGTGAATAGCCATGGGATGGCTTGATGTGCGCTCTCTCTCTCTCTCTCTCTCTCACACACACACTTACACAAAGTTTCTTTGCTTTCTTGAAAACCTTAAATTCCATTGATTTACTGAAAATTGAGATGTGTATATTTTGCTCGTTAGACATGAAGTAGGTCTGTTGGATAAAAATTTTAAAAAATAATGGCACTGTGGAGCTGGGATGTTTTGAAAGAAAAGATGTAATGATATCAGGATGAGATAATGGGTGCTTTCATTCATGATGGGCCTGCCACAGTCCACTCCAGGCTGTGGAGGGGCCTGCCACTCTGGGTCGGAGCCAGCTGGGCTGCCAAAGAAGTGTGATGGTAGCCTGGACTAGGGAGGGAGCAAGGTGATGCACAGGCGTGCGACTACACGTCCCTGCCTCCCGCTGAGTGCAGTGCCCCTCTCCCCCTGGCTGACGAGCAGCCATGATGGCCAATGACAGCCACCATGGCGCCCGACCCCCGCTGCCAATTTGGACCGGTTTGAGTGAAACAGGCTATCAAACGTGAAAGCCTGCTTCACTCTGTGTCCGCCGACTGGTTCTCGACTGTCGGGGAGCCTAGCTCGGGCTGTCACTTGGGGATTTCCCCAAGTGACAGCCCGGGCTAAACTCCACCACAGGCAGGAGCCAGACCATGGTAACTTCTGGTGGCCCTTTTTAAATGCGATGTTGGGCACAGAGAAATCCGTGCCCAATGTCACGTCTGAAAGAACCCTTAGTCATTCTGAATTTTTTTAATTTTCATTTGTAGTCCATCCTTCCCCAAAGTCTCAGGCGAGGTAACAAACAAACATACGTGAAATATAGGCATAGTAAAAACACAGACTGGAAAAAAATCTAAGTTTTTATTAAAAACAACATCCTGGACTCTATCCTCACCTGCCAAATGCCTGGCCAAAAAAATAGGTCTTACATTGCCTATGAAAAATGCTCAGGTTTGGGCTATGGCAAACCTCCAGGGGAAGGGAGTTCCAGAGCTGGGAAGCAGCCATTTAGGGTGAAAACAGACATGACGCTAACCACCCTTTAACCACCCTTGGCTCCTTCGGTCCTCCGGGGGTGCCTTCTTGGAGGTCCTCCGTGTTAAGCAGGGGGCCACAATGGAGAGGGCATTCTCAGTGGCCAGGCCGCNCAGGCCGCGCCTCTGGAATTCCCTCCCGGAGGAAGTTCGCCTGGCTCCAAGCCTTTTGACATTTTGGCGAATCTGCAAGACCTGGCTGTTCACCCAGGCCTTTGGGGAAGGGGGTGGGGTGAGGTAGGGAGTGTTTTATCTCCCCCCACCCTTAATTTATTTAATTTAATTAATTTATTTATTATCCCAGCCTGTTTTACTGTAGTGTTTTTATGGATTGTTTTATTATATTATTTAAAATTTTAATTGTTTTATAACTAACTTGTTAGCCGCCCCGAGCTGTTCGCAGGAGGGGCGGGATACAAATTGAATAAATAAATAAATAAATAAATATTTATGCATGTTTCAGGGATGCATAGGGCACCAATACAGCCCTGCAACATGCATAAATAACCACCAAGGATGGTGAAAGGGTGGGTAGCGTCATGTCTGTTTTCACCCTGAGAGTGCCTCTCTATGTGCCCATGCTGTACAGACCTACTGCAATGGTGGCACTTGAAAAAGAGTGCCCCCAGCTGACTTTAGGTGTTATAGTGCAACATAGGGGAGAAAGCTGTCTTTTAGATGCACCTTAGAAAGGAGAGGTTTCCATTATGTTCTGTGGAGCAGTAGGGTCTGCAATGTAGCATTTTCAGGCAGCAGTAGCTGCCTGAAACTTAAATGCACAACCACTCTCCATTATAATCAGGGGACTGCCGAAGCCCTGATTTTGAGGAAACAGCTTGAGCTACATTGCTGAAAATTTATCCATGGCTATAAGTTGTAAGGACCATCATATGCACAAAGTTTGAAGAAGATCCATTGGGAAAATAAAATGCTATGACTGTTTAAACGTTAGTTGGTTGTGGTCAAAATGCACAGCATCCTCACGATTCAGAATCATCAATATCTCCTCCCCCTGGATGAGTTGAGCCCACAAACTTCACAGGATTGCACCATGAGATCAATAACAACTGTTTCTGTAATATGATAGTAATTGGTGCAGCCAAAACCGAGTTTTTATTGAATTAAAAATCAGTTCTACAGGCTTGCACATGCGCAGATGAGCTCCTCTCTCCTGTCAGAGAGCAGGGGAAGCGGCTGCGTTGGCGTCCCCTTGCGAGCTCTGTTGGCTGTTGCTGTTCCTGGGCCCCCTGGCGGCGGCGTGGCCACCACAACTGTCTTGCCCCGCGGTGTGTGAGCCAGCTTGCTATCCCCCCAGTCTCCCCGACCTGCTCCCCCCAACCCCGATCTCATCCCCCGCTCCAATCCCTGCCATTAAGTCTGTTATTTACATGTATACAAATTGTATACAGCTCATACAATGAACTTAAGAATGTGAGTGTAGACAACATTATACAATTCGTTGCACAGAATTAAGTTCTGTAGAAACAGACAATGCATTCTGAAAAAAATTGTTTCTTGTTGAATTATGATAATAAATTAAAGTTTAATAATGGAAAAATGTGAAAGTTTAGTTATTGATAAAAATGAATTAAAGTATGTATGGTAAGGAATTAAGTACATATATTACATGTATGTTGATGAGGATAAAATATTAAATATTGCTCAAATTCTGAAATAATTTCTATGTTTTTTTGTGTTTATGTTTTGTGGCAATGTATGGAGTGCAAGGTTTTTAAAATTGTAATTGTACTGAATTTGGTGGGGTTTTTTATTTAAAAAAAACTCTTGTGCATGTAAGGTTTTTTTAAACTGTTAAGTTTTTTGTTTTGGTTTATCCCTTAAAATTAGGGTGATGTGGCAACTCTAGAATGAATCAATGTATATGCATCTCCAGTGCCCAAAGCATATTCCGTCAACAGGCACATGAGATGGCTTTATTTGGAGAGTCATTGTTTATTTCCCCCATGTCTTCTAACAAAAAAAAATTAAGATCTGTTTAAACTCTTAATGGCCACTGTAAATCTCTGCTGTGAGGAGTCGCTGTTAATAATGAGTGTCACAAGCAATGAAGTTTATTGTGGTGATATTTATTATATAGAATATGCAGAAGGAGAGGGTGGACACGGCATGTGCAAATGAATCATTATTTGTTGCAGAGTTGAGTTCACTGAAAACAAATTACATGAGATGGGTTTTTGGAAGGGGCAACATCCTGTCATAGAATTAGACACAGCCCACAAAGGTAGGTAAGGGTTTACGAAGAGTAGAAGAAGAGGCAAGCATCCAAAGAGACAAGCAGAATGGTTAGGTTCTCACTTATATGTCTTTGCACACACGTACTCCTTTGCACGGATGTGTATTTCAGCTGCAAAAACACAACTAAACCCCCATTATTTTCTACCCAATGGATGGAATAAAGATAATAGCTACCTGTGGTTGCTGTGGGAACCATAACTTCAAGTTTCCAGTCTCTTACGATCCTAAAATCCTCAGCCGTGTGCCGTGCTTTGAAGTAGCTTTTGGCTTGTTGTTGTAGGAAATCGGCCAACACGTGGCTAATCGTTGCACCCTGGGAAGTCACAATTTTTCTAAAAATAAGGACTCTGCTTATGTTTTTCTCTTAAAGAGAGAAGGTAATCTGGCAGCCGGCACAGGGCCGTTTATTGCCATTCAGAGAAGCAGATCTGCTAGGGACAGGAATTGTTGTTTGTTACCATTAAAGCCCTCCTGCCTCTCCCCTTCTCTGCTTCTGGCCCATTCATCTAATCATCACATCTGCTCACAGTGCATTCATTGTGCCGTTTCCACCCCAGACCTTCCTTGCCAACTGTGGGAGATTGTGCATGTCATTTTTGACAGCTGAACGTGCCTCCTTCATCATGCCAAGACATTCCCTTCCTTCTCTTGTCATTTGGAGATCCTATGGTATTTGAAAACATAACATGTCCTGGGCTAGGAGGGAGTCAAGCTTTGAAATGGTGAATGGCAAATTGAACCACTAGGAGTCCACTAATCAGTGGATGGCCCCTGGTCAAGTGCCTCCATGAACCACCTCAGTCTTCTCTGGTCCTTAGTTCCATCACTCTGTACAATACAGATTGCCCTGTTCTGCCTCACAGCGGAACTGTGAAAATAAATGTTTGAAGGGAGAAATGAAGGCCCTATTAAAGCTGGAATGGGTGGCGCATTTGTCGCCCACAGGAAATACCCACATTTTCTAGTAGTCTTATCAGGGGCCCTGTTGGTAACTGAGTATTAAGTCGGGCACCTGAATTACTCAAAAATACCGGGCATTACTGTCACCAATTTACCATTTTACTGATTGGTCAATGGGAAATTGATGCCAGAACTCAGAAAAATCAGGACAGGAAGTCAGTAAAATTGGTACTGGAAGTCAGAAAATTAGGATGAAAAATGGTACATCAGTAACTTGGGTAGCCCGTCAGGCACTAATCAGGTGCTGATTAGTACCCAGTATTACCGGGTCAGGTCAACGTACCACAATTCCAATTGGTTTACCTATTTTTGCAGGTAATCATTTCAGCTTTAGGCCATATATTCCTAAGGGAGATCATGTTGACTCCTTCATTGGCCTAAGGTTGGATACAACCTCTAAGCCTTCCTTCCTTCCATAGATGAAATGCTGTAATCTTGATATGCTTTCTGGGGGTTGTTGTGTGAACTGGCTAATCCATGAAGTTGTCCGGAGCTTGATGTTGGCAATGAGAACATAAACCTTTCCTTTTCTTTCTCCCCTTTGCTACCCTACCATTGTCCTCTCTATCTCTGTCTTTTCCCTTTCCCTCCCTCTCTCTCTCTCCCATCAGCCCATCCCTTTTTTCTACCCCATGCCCTCCCCTTTACCTCTACTGTCTTCCTCACCCTGTGCTTACATTGCAACTTGTTTTATAGCACTCCCCTCATTCAGAGTGGATGACTTGCAATATGGTGCTATAGGCTCACTTCTGAAACCTGAATTGGTGGCTGGAGCACCAGTTAGAATTAATGTTACAGAAGCGTGTGGGGGTGGTTGCCATTTTGTGAATTCCCCTACGTTAACCAAATCATAGCCAAGGGTTTGGCAGCTGATCCTCTTTTTGTACTGGAAAGTTGATCCCACCCTCCCAGGATATATTCTGTGCCCCCCAGTTTGAGACTCACTGAGATACATAATTAAAACAAAGCACAGTTGATCCTGAATTGAAGAAGAGCCTCGTGCAAGATGTGAAACAATATGAGATGGTCGGTTTCTATTCTCAGCCTCCATAGTGGAGATAATGACTACGCTTCCCTCATACACAGAACCAATACAAACATGCTTTGAAAATTTCATTATTCGTCTGCTTTAGCTGGTACACTTGGACCCTCCTGCACACTTCCTATCTCTGCTGCCGGCAGCCCCCGTTTATGACAGTCTTTATGACTACCCTTCAGGAAAATGAATACTCAGAGTACATAATTCAGATGAGCTGTCCTTCGGATGCTATTTAGCCTTGCCAAAAATTGGTAGCTGGAACAAAAGTGTGGCAGAGCCTTGCCTTTTCTAATCTGTGCTTTGTACTCACCAGTAAAACGTGAGCATGTTTCCATGTTACTGGCAGGCTGTTTTTCAAGTGTTAAATGGACCAATTGCTCATTACTTACAATAACATTGCAGGACAGAAGAACAAAAAATTCCATTCATCTCCCTGGGGTTCTATCCATGCCCAACTGAAGGCACAAAAACTACAAGGAAAAAACCAACATTGGTTTTCCCACTATAGTTTTTTTCTTTGTTTAAGTCTTGGATTTTTCCCCCCTTATATCCACTGGCATTTCAACAGAACTAGCAAAATGGCAGGGGCAGTGCACATTGCAGGGCAATGCCCCTCCTGGCCTGATCCCCCTCCACACACTCTTCATGCTTTTAAAAAGAAAGAAAGAAAGAAAGAAAGAAAGAAAGAAAAACCTCACCTGAGTCCCAAAGGCACCAAGAGGGGGTGGGGTGGGGGGAGCCAGCAACCTGCTCCAGACTTGCTCCAAGTCCTCCAGTTCAACAATCAGCTAAGTGCTCAGTGTTGTTGTTGTGCCTCGCTGAACACATGTGCAGGCAGGAGCTAAAGGGTGGGGGTCAGTTCCTCCTGATGAGCCTACTCTAAGGAGTCCCTTAAGGGACAAAACTTTACAAAAGCAATTTGGGCTAATGGGCTTAGAGCCCATGCTGCCTGAATGGGGAAAAGTATTTTGCTTTTCCCACCAGTGGGGGCTGTGTTCCACAAGCTCTATGGGCTATTTTGAAAGACTGTTTGGACTGGAGACTCAAACACCAAGGCAGTGTGTGCCAGTGTACACCGCTGCTGCTGTTGAGGGCTCAGGCTGCCTATACCCCACCCTAGGGTGGGGTTAAAAGAGACCTCTCCTCATTTGGCGTGCTGGTGATCTGCACCATTTTGGTGGAGAGAGAGTGCTGGCTGGCCTGGCTTGTTTGTGGCTTTGTTACCCCATGCTGCTCCTGGACCTGCATCACACACATCCCCATTGGTGAGTTAGTTAGTTATTTTACTGGGAAACACTGGTGAAAAAGGGGCCACCTGGGGTGCTGCTTGGGGGGGGGGGAGAGAATGGGTGCTGCTTGGGGGGGGGGAGAATGGGTTCTGATTGGGGGGGAGAGAATGGGTGCTGCTGGGGAAAATGGGGCTTCAACAGAGCTGTAACAGTGAAGCATATTTTGGGGGACAAGTGGAATTCCTTGCTGCTGCTTTTGTGGAGTGCTAAAACTTTACATAATATGGTTCAGTTGGTTTAAGATATGGTTTGCTTTTGCTTGTTCTGTGTTCGTGTTTGCATGTGCACTGCTAGTTTTCCCCTGCTTCTCTCCCAAACCCCTCAAGCATGTGCAAAGGTTGTGGCCATTTTCTGATACTGGCCATGGCTACATTTGGTTAAAATTGGTCTTTCTTGGCTTTTTTGGCATAAACTGTTTGCTTTCTGTTTTACGGGTGGAAGGCCTAGGGGCTTAGATGGAAGGGTTTCCAATTGTTACTGGAATGTTTCTTGCATTTTAAAATGGCCCCATCCTTTGCAGTTTGGTGGAATGTTGTGGCAGGCTTTTTCACTAATGGGTAGTCCTTGCATGAATGCTCCGTGTTTAGTTTCAGTAGAAACTACCTCTTACATTGCAACAGAGCTGTGTAGCATGTTTTGGGGGACAAGTGGAAATCCCTGCTGCTGCTTTTATGGTGTGCTAAGGACTGCACATAGCATTGATGCCTTAATATGGCTTGCTTTGTGTTTGCATGATGCATTGCTGCTTTCCTTCTCCCCTCCCAAGCATGAGTAGAGAGACCATTTTGTAAATTTGTGGGTCTACTGGTCGTGGCTACTCTCTTCTTAAAATGGTCCCTTCACTTTTTCACTGCTGCTCTCTGATGGAAAGTAGTTTCTGGCCCCTCTGCTTGTGACTGTGTGACTTTGAGCATCTTGCCTGAGTTTTTTTGTTAAGAAACAGAAATGCATTGTTTAAATTTTGATGGGGCTGGTTTGGTGGCAACAGAGGCCTGTAACTGGCCAAACTTTTAAAAAAGGCCTGTTTGCTTGGACAGGCATTTGGCTGTTGGGGATAGGGTGTAGCTACTAGGGATGCTGGTCTGGATAGGCCTGGTTTGGTGGCAATGCAGCCCTGAAACTTGCCAAACTTCTTTTTTAAAGTCCTGTTTGCTTGGACAGGCATTTGGCTACCAGGGATACAGTGTTGGTATGGGGATGCTGGTTTGGATAGGGAGTGTTTGGTTGCTATACAGGCCTGCAACTGCTCTCCTTTTGAACAGAGGAGAAAGTAGGTAGGAGCATGGCAGAAGAGAAGGCTGCAGACAACAAGGAGACCCCTGTCCCCCACTGAACCCATCTCGTTCCCCTTACTCTTCTCGTGCACCAAAACCAAACCCTTTCCCTCATACTCTCCCCTGTTTTCCTTCTCTTCCCTTTCATTCTCTTCTGAGAAGAGAATGAAAAGGATGTCATGGAAATCGAGGATTTGAGGGTTCAGGATAAAGGTAGGCGATGGCAATGTAATCTATTTTTGTAACCTGCTATGGTTAATTTGGAACAGATGGGAGAGAGTGGATGGGACCCCAATAAGAGGGCTCTCTATCCCCCAGTTCATTTATTTATTCAAGCGTGGCCATAGGCCATTGCATCTATCCCCCAGTGAGAGTGCTTCACACAGCAGCAAGGGCATTAACTAGCATAATGTCCATTCAATGTTAACCCTGGGAACTTCTTGCTGCTGGTTTAAGCCACGCCACTGGCCTGCTTCCCCTGAGCCCACCTATGGCAAAGCCAGCGGCAGAAGGTTCGACCCACCCACTGCCCCACCAGCCTCAAAAACCACCAGTTGCCACTGCAAAATGGATACAAAGTATACTACTACTAATAATAACTTCAAGCTGCACCTCCCCAAAGCCCAAATTCCTATTTCAATTCTGAGGGATGGTGAGGAAAGTTGCAGCTAAGGATGCAGATGAAGGAAATATGAGTTAGTTTATTTTGGCATTGTTTTCATGTACAAGGCACAAATGTCTTGTCCATGTTTCGTAGTTACAAATGGTCAGATGAATGAGGTAGGCCTATGGAAGCATGTCATGAGGGAACATCTATCGGTACTTTGGTTTTTTTCTCTAAGACTGTAGGGATCGGCGAGCGCGGTTCGGAGTTCGGACTGAACTCAACCAGTTCGGTCGACCGAACCGAACTCGATTTTTGAACCAAACCAAATTTCCGAACTCGGCTCTGTTCATCCATCCCTAAAAGATAATATTCCATTTAGTTCAATGGGGTTTGAATTTCTGAACTTTGTTCGGAAGTTCGGAGTTCGGACCGAACTCAAATAGTTCGGTCAACCGAACTGAACTTCTGAACCGAACCAAATTTCCAAATTGAACCGAATTTCCGAACTCACTTCTGTTCGCCCATCCCTATAAGACTGCAGTCCTAAATTCAATGAAATCAATACAAAATTACAATTGACTTCAATGGGTGAGGATTGTGCCCTAAATAAATCAAAATTGGCAATTCCAGTTTCACAGCTCATCTCTCTGGGGCACATTCGTTCCCTCAAAACAGTAGAGTTCCACCAATCTTACAGGAGGCCACAGTAAATTTTGTTGTGGTATCTGAGAAATTCTCACACTGCTAATGCAAAAGTGTCCACAGAAGATTTATATACCTCTCAACACTCAGATTGGTGGTGCCAGAGTTGTATCCACAAAAAAGTGCATCCAGAGTTCCACTCTCCCAAAAATGTCCTTCTCTGTGTCAATGGAGGGAGTGAAGCCAGTTTGAGAATGTGACCCTAGTGATAACCAGTTGCTATGCACCTGGTTATCTGGTTTGGGGAAAGAGAGATTGCTCCTCTCTATCTCTCTCCACTAACAGAGGATAAAATTGGAATTAGCTGAACTACAGTCTCCACGTTACTCAAAAGAACAAGCACAAAATGTCGTTCCTGGCAAAATAAAGCATGACCAGACAGCCAGATATTTTGGAAAATATTCCTTATTGGATTCATGAGCAAAAGAATCCACCATACATCAAAATAGTAGAGTTTCTGCAGACTTACAAGTAATTAGAAATGCCATGAAGAGAATTCTTGCATAGCAAATTATTCACGTTAAAAAAAAAATTAATGTAGCTGAACCAACAGTTAAGGAAAAGGAGACTCTTTCCACACTGTTACTGCCTGCATTAATGCTCAAAGGGGGAACTAGATGGCCCCATGAGAGGTTCCTTCAAACCCAAATGCATTTATGAGTCTGCATTTCTCCTCTGTGTGGGTGAAAACAATTGCAATGGGATGTGTTTAGCTGGACCAAGGAGATGGGGTGCTAGTCTGGGATTCTGGTGGCTGCATTGAGTTCCCAAGGCTTTGACAGACTCCTCTGAGTAAAATTATATTTATGTGATTGGGATAATAACACTGATCTCCCTCATGGGGGCCGTATGTAGGATTATCACCTCGGACCTCCCTCTGGGATTTCACCTGGAAGGGGCGGGGCCATGTTGGCAGGGGCAGGGCAAAGGGGCCATTGGGCTTCTTTCTGATGTAACCCCATCTCTTACAGGGACATCATGATGCTCCATAGGGGCAGGGCCAGATGCCACACCCCTTTCTGATGTAACCCTGCCCCCTGCTGCTGCCAGAATCCCTGCTATCTCTTGACACACGTCACTTATCTTTCTAGCCGCTTACCCAACTGAACATGTCTGGAGAATGTGCAAACAACGTCTGGACGACCTTTATAAGCATAAAGACTTGGAGGCCGTTAGACTGAATAAGGTAGCACCTTGGTACAGTTCTATAAAAGAGCACCATTTTAAAAAGTATTAGTTAGGATCTGTGCCAACTTTCCTTTTAAAGAAAGCCCTTACTCTTTTGAGATTCCAAGTGATGCCCTCAGCAGTTCTCACGGGAAGATATTATTATTATTATTATTATTAACAAACATTTATATAGCGCCAGCAGTGTACCTGGCACTTTACAAAGTAATAAAATAGACAGGGTCCCTGCCCCTAGGGCTTACAATCTGAGAGACAGGAGCTGGGGGAGAGAC
>QEPC01012762.1:961835-987471 GCA_003113815.1 Sphenodon punctatus
CCACCCCTAGCAGACAGTAAGTATTGAGAGGGAAGTTCTAACAGGCATCGGGAAAGGCGGCGAGGAAGAGGTGGATTTTGAGGAAGGATTTGAAGGTGCGGAGGGAGGGGGCAAGGTGGATGTGGGCAGGGAGGGAGTTCCAGGCATGGGGGGCAGCAAGGGAGAAGGGATGAAGGCGGTTAGGTGAGCAGGGGAGATGAGGGAGAGCAAGGGAAGGGACAGAGGAGGAGCAGAGAGTGCGTGCAGGAGTGTGTAAGGAGATAAGTGCTGAAAGGTAAGAGGGAGCCAGGTTGTGAAGGGTTTTGTAAGGAAATACCAGGAGTTTGTGAGGGATGTGTTGGGGGAGCCAGTGAAGCGAGGAGAAGAGAGGCTGCACGTGGTCGAAGCGACGGGCCGAGTGGATGATCCTAGCAGCAGAGTTTTGGATGGACAGAAAGTGATGGCGTACGGATGGACACTCACAAGCACTCCTCAAAGGTCAGTATTTCCCTTCAAACTAGGAACACTTGCTTTCTCATCTCAACCCTGCTGGGTACCATGAATATAGCCTGGAGTCTGAATAGATACTAGGCCAGACAGTTCTGCATCTAGGCCTCTTTTTTTAATTATTATTGGGAGTTTACATATCCCACACCCAACCAGCAGTGAAAGCGTTAACACAGAGGCTGTTTACTAGCAAGACTGGGGTTGCTAGGTGGCATCAAAAGCCCCTGAGTGCGACAGGATGGGGCATCTCTCAAAGCCCACAGGAACTCAAGATCCCAGGAAAAGAGGCTGGACGAGAGAGACTCCGCATCAGGTGGGCTCTCTCTGTTAAGATGGTTCCAGACGGGTGTGAGGCAAACAGCCCAAGAGGCAGTTGGCTATTTGGGGACGCTGAGTGACAAAGCATGGCTTATCCCAAATGCCCCCCAAAAGTCAGGTTCTAGGTCTCTTGCAGCAGAGAGGGGATGTGAGCTTGGAAGCCCTTGTTGGTAGGGCTGCGGGCAGTGTTCCTTTCCTTGGTTGAGAGAAGATTTATTAGAAAGAGAACTCTTAATGTGGACCCTCTTGGGCTGAGCATGAGTCACTGAGGGGACTAGCTCCTGCAGCAACTCACCATATGGGGAACTGACTCATCACAGGAATGTGCTGTGCATATGTAAAAACCAGCCAGACTGGTTGAAAACCAGCCATAAGGCAATCCTAGCTCAGAGACTTTTAGCATGGGTCCAGGACAGCTTGGGCAGTAATGGCTCTGCCCAGTAAGGAAGGTAGCTCAGCAGCTTTAAAAATCCAGATCAGGAGGAGGAAATGCCCCATATGCGTGGGCCAACATGAGGCCTATATCTCATTCCTGCTCCACCATCCTTCTACCTTGCCTTAAAGGGTACATTGAGGCCTTGAGCTGGTTAGCTCTCTGCACAGATCTTAAGTTTCATTCATATTTCATGCTATTGGCAATTGCAGATCCATATTAAGAACTAAAAGAAAATGTCTTCGTAAGAAGCTCCATTATCTGAGACAGACCATTAAAGATGTCCTTAAATTTTCACATCAAAATGACCCTTTCTTTCCATCTGCGGAACAAGGTTTTATTTTTATTTTTTCCCTCCTCCCCTGCCCCCAGTCACAAAAGGCTCCACAAAGAATTTTTTACAAAGACAAAAGGTTCAACAGACAGAGAAATAAAAAGAATTGCACTGTCCTTTTTCTTTTATCAAGTACAGCACAGGCCATTTGCTTGTTTCAAATATGTTATGATACATTTATTTTAATTTATTCCTCTTCTCAAGCTTTTATCACTTCTCACAGATATATGTATGCATCCTAGTCCTTGCAAATAGGTTTGGTGGTTTATTTAACAAACAGCCCACTCCTAGGTCTAAGTATGTGTCTTAAGCGGATCCCCAGCTACAAAGCCACCTTGCAGAATGTCTGTTTGTTCCCATTCTGTGCCTCACACACTTGACTAAATGACCTTTAAGGTCCAGAAATTTTATAGGTCCATTATTTTATTAGCCTAATAAAAGGTAGCTGGAGTACCAAAACTTAATGTTTCTGTGGAAAGAACAGCTAACTGTCCTGATGCCATTGGGGAGAAGAAATATGGCCTGAGTGGAAGACAGAGTTGGACCCTTGACTCAGACATCTTGCTGGGTAGGGTGTGATCAATTTGTTTTATACTCTCTCTGCCTTCAGGAAGTTCAGCAGCAGCTCCTGGCTTATAATTTATCCTAACAGCTAATGTAGAGTCAGAGTATCAAGTTTTAGAAAAGTCAAATTAATAGGAAATCTCTCTCTCGCTCTCTGTATGTGTGTGTGTGTTTACAAACATGACAGTGGAGTGCCACCATCATAACCCAACCCCAGTTGGAAAGCTGCTGCTGACACAGGCTGGACCAGGTCGGATGGCACAACAAATGTATCGGTGGCCAGGCCACTGGGAAGATGCAAAAAGGTGCAGCTGCCTGGTACCCCGCCCCCACCATGATGGCCAGCCTATGACCGCCACCATGGCAGCCGGCCATGACAAATCCGATCTGTGCTAGTGGGGACATGTTAACATGCTCTGGCCTGCTTTGCCCTAATTGGGTGGACCGTAGCCTGGCCTGTGACCCTGGAGGTCTCTGGGATCACAGCCCAGGCTAGCCGCCAACATGGCCCAGGGCAATCCCAGGCCTCTAGAATGAACAATGGGTGATGGATCCACTCAATCATTGTCCTTTTTCTATAGACTTCCCCTGAAACATCTAGTGCTGGCCATTGCGGGAGACAGATAACTGGACTAGAATGGACCATTGGTCTGGCCCAATAAGGCACCCTTTGTGTTTTTAAGTTCTTATTGAAGTTCACCTAGATCTTCAATCTTTATTATATCCAGAGGTTCCAGGTTTCCCAGGGGAGCTTCTGGCTGTTTTCAGATGAACATAATACTAATATTATGCCCTCTAACTCTGGATTCTAGGTGTTCATCTGGGGTGTACATGTCGTTTTCGTTATTACAATAATAAGGAAAATTGTCATTTTCGTTACTGCAATAATGAAAACAAAAACCGAGAATAATAACGATAACAAAAATGACAACTGACAATAATGATATTGATACCGATAACTAAAACTATAACAATAATAATAATGAAAACGAAAATGTTGTTAGCGGCATTGTTATTATTAGTGTTGTGGCAGTTGGGTTTTGGAGGGAAAATGTGCAGAAGGGAGGAGGGAGCAGACATCTCGGAGCCCTAAACGGGGTTGAACTCTTGAACTGTGCCTGTGTTGGGAGGGACGAGCAGTTCAGCAGTATCTGATGGATGTATAGCTGGACAATGAGCAGCGCAAGCAGGCCCCAGCAGTCTCATGGCACTCTGTGATTGCTCAATGCCTGCTGCCTCCCACAACCAATTGGGGGGCTCTGGGGGAGGGCACTGCAACTCTTTATAATGGGAGGGCCATTATAATGGGAGGGCCATCTCCGTTCTGTGAGAGCTCTGCTTGTCAGGTTGCGTTTACAGAACTGTGGTGCCTGCACCCAAAAAACCTCCCTAGCCCTCATTGTATTACCACCAATACCTTTTCTTCCTCATACCCTATATTTTGCCTTCTCCCTTTCCCTACCCTTCTTCTCCTGTGTACATTATATATAGATAGGTAGTATAGATTAGATGTAGATATATATTATAGACATATAGATTAGATTAGAATAGTTCTATAGATAATTGATGAGATAATTGATAGTTTTCCTTTTCCCTTCGGCTGTCTTCCTTAGATTTAGATATTAGTTGCGCACAGGAATTGATAATGATACCAATATAAAAAATCAAATCTTTGTTTGAAATGGTACCGATATCGATAACGATATCGATACCGATAATAAAAATGATATAGATATCACTATCAATACCAATAATGAAAATGATATCGATAATGATATCAATAACGACATTGTCATTAATAATGAAAATGACATTTTTGAATAACGAAAATGAAAAATAAAAATGATATGTGGGCCTGGTGCACACCCCTAAGCTTCTCCTCATTCTGCAGGAAGAAGAGTGTCTTTCTTGGCTGTCCGTGCTAAACTGCGCACCTCAGTTTCCCCTCTGGTGTTTTTACTGTTGCCACCATCCTGTGGCATGGACCCAGTCTCAATGATCTCCCCTTACCCCCGCCTCATTTTTCTAGGCTCTGAACACCTATACCGATATTATGCGAGTCACCTCACTGAGTCCCCACTCAGGGCTTAATTTGAAGGGTAGGGTGCTTGCCAGAGTTCAGTCCCAGCAATTAAATTCAAGCCCCAGGAAATGTATGCACCCCAAAATATGAAAGACCAGGAAAAGGCTGCTATTGGCCTTTTCAGAAATGGAAACGAAAGCTAGAAAAAACCTGGATGGTTTAATTTTCTTTTGTTAATGACTTTCCTGCCCCACCCCCTGCACTGGTCATTATATAGATCAAATCACAAGAGCTCCAGTTTTAGATTCAGCTGTAGAGAGGCAGGTTAGTCCAGTGGTTGGGTTGCTAGCTGGGGGAATAGGGTTCATTTCCCTGCTCTGACGAGCTCTGGGCTGGGAAGTGTGGCTCTTCAGGCAGGGGATATGGCTTTTGGGGCCATGAGTGTGATTTCTGGGGCAGGCTTGGGCCACAGCAATTCATTTTCTATTTAAAAAACAAAAAAACCAAACAAATGAAGCACTGTCCCCACTACAAGGTCACTTTCTGTCAGAGGAGATCACGCCCCTCCCCCACAACTTCATAAATAGGCTCAACTGTCCAGCCAGCCAGCCACTAAAAACCGACCTCTGACTGGTTCCAACAAGATGTTTTCCTGGACACAGCCAAAGCAGCGCCCAGCTCCACAGCTACACTGCATCTAACATGCCATAGAGATGGTAAGTGGAGTCAGTGGCCCAGCAAGGCTGTGGTGCGTCTGGACTCATGTCCCAATGATTCCCTCCACACTACAAGGGCAAGGTTCCAAGGGGAGAAGGGTGAGACTTGGGCTCATCTACCCTTCGCTCGATGGTAGCAGCGATGCTCCTGAGTCGAGTTACGCTTATCCTGTGCCTTCTATGACAATAAAGCAATGACCTTTGATACTGTCACCCTCTTGAGTCTTTTAAGAAGGGATTTAGCGTCTTTGACAATGCCATCCGGCTAAAAAGCCCAAAGAGGAGATAATGGGAATGAGAGAAAGAAAGAGAGCGAAAGAAGCCTGCTCTTTCAAAGGAACATGCAAAGTGCATCCAAACTGGTGTGAATCCTTTGTGACTGTGACATATTTGTAGAGATTTCATCACCATGTGTCTAGCACAGGCCTTCGAGCCTCAAATAAAAAGAGGCTTCTGACATTTCTGCTGAAAACGGGGAGCGCAGATCATATTTGTTTTCCTTCTTTTCCATAGGAAGAGAGTAATCAGGATAAAAGACTTCATGGTAAATAATTCAGCTGTGGCGTCTGATGTTGGATCATTCAGACGTTGATTTGGGGCTTGTCGGCTTTCTGAAATGGCATCTCCACACCTGCCACAGGTGCCAGGGGCCTCTTTTTATGAGTTCCAATGCTGAAGTGCACTGCCATTTAGCATAATAAGGGGTGACGCCTCTTGCCAAACTGGGTTAGACCCTGCAGAAACGACCCAGAAGAGGCAACCAAACAAATCCACCATTCTGGCAGCACAGCCCTACAGCTTGATGAGGAAGCATAAAAGGACAGGGAACGGGCCGGGGGGGGAGGGAATGAAGCAAGAAAGAGTGAGCACGGGCGTTGCGGAGCACAACGCAGCCTGGTGCTGAGGTCCAGCCAAAAATCCTGAAAGGCATTGCATCGGCTGGAATAATCATCAAAAAATATTACCTGAAATGCAAGAGCTTGGTGCTGGTCCAAAGGCACTAGAGGCTTCATTGCAGATGCATCTGCAGTGATGTTTTATTGATTACTTCAGAGCCTTAAGGCAGTTTAACTAGAGCCTGTATAAAAAGATTTATTTATTTATTAATTTTTTTTTGTTCCACTGGATGTCATTGTTTCTTGGCTGCCATACTTCCTTGGAAAATTCCTTCTGATGTAGTTACCGTGGTTTTACAGGCTGCGGGAAAGAATCACTCTGAGACTTGGTTTCAAGGAGGGGCACAGAACAAAGCAAACTGGTTAAAGAAGAAAACATATCTTTAATCAACATCATGGGCTGTGTTTTTCCCAAAGAACCCACAATTGTGAGCAGATTATCCAAAGCAGAGTGGGAAACAAACATTAGGTTTTGTATTTGCGAACATTATTTGTGTTTTCGCATAGTGCTCATAATAATATCCGTAACTCAGGAATGTAGCAAGATTGGAATGGGGCCTTGGGGCAGGAGATGGAATGGCAACCCTCTGCGTGCCCTTATCCCTGTCCCTATGGATAAGGGATACATTTTGCATGCATTTTGCATGCACTGTGCCCCCCACAACTTGTGGGCTCCGGTCCAACTGCACCTGTTGCACCTAGGGTAGCCACACCCCTCTTGCAAGTGCAAAAAGTATTTGCATTTCCACTTATTCCAGTAAACCAGTTCAGTTACATAATTTATTTCCTTATTTTGGTTTGGATAAATTCTTACAAATTGTCCAAGTTTTTTATACCACTCCAAGTAGACGTTACTTCCTTTTGGCTGCCACGCGTGCAGTATAGTGCTAATGATGCCAAAATGAAGTCATCCAACTTAACCTATACAAAATAACTGAAATATCAAAATAAACAAGATATCTGAAATAGGCATCCAAAGAAACACAAACAAATACAGGTGATTCTCCACTTTGGAAGTTTTGGGTTGAATAATGAAAGTCTGACAGATTTATTCATTTTTATGTATATTAATTTCAGCTCTAATCCAAAGAACTCATCTCTCATTCATCCAGCATGATGCACTCTTAGAAAATTCCACCACAGCTGACACAACAGGAACTGCTGGGTGTTTAGCACTCGGAAAAACAAACAATTGCTCTGGGGCCTAAACAGGAGCCAGCCTTGTTTGCGCTATAGGGTCACTTTTACACATGACAAAAATGGATTCTTATAAGTGCTTGAGATAATACTGGGTGTTATAAATGCTGGAGTTTTGAAATGTGTGGATGCACTATTCCCCTTTTATGCACTGCAGTGAGATCTTGCAATCTTGTTAGACCAACCAGACTCTTACAAGGCTGCGAGATCGTGCTGCATAAAAGAGGAATAGTGCGTTCACCCATTACAAAACTCCAGCATTTATAACACCCAGTGTTATCTCAAGCACTTAGAAGAACCCATTTTTGTCATGAGTAAAAGCTAGGGGTGTGCATTTTGTTTTTGTTATTATAATAATGAAAATGAAAGAGGGCTCTTTTGTTTTTGTTACTGAATAATGAAAATGAAAGAGCATAATAACAAAATAATGAAAGAATTTCATTTTGTTCTTATAAGTTAATAGGAAAAACCTGAAAAACACATTTTCTGCTGTATCCTTTTTGTTTTTTTATCCTATTTGGATGGCACTTGACAGGATTGTACCCCCAATGGAGGGCATTATGTGTGACAAAGTTTGGAAATATTGGATAAAGGGATTAGATTTTATAATAAGTTCATCACAATCACACATCACAATTTAATTTATATCCCGCACTTTCTTGGCATTACAGCTGACTCAAGATGGCTCACAATGTAAATACACAAAAACTCTCACAGGGGCAACGATAATATTACAATATAAAAATTACAAAATTACAATTTCCCACACAGGGGAACTTATTATAGCTACATCACACACTACAAAACGCCCGTCCAAACCCAACTGTTCTTATCCCACTATATAAAATTAATGATCACTTCCAAAAAACCTCCCCCCCCCAATTCCCACCACTGACTAGCCCTGCTACCACCAGGATCAGCACAGTGGCAATTCCCGACCCAACCTACCACTAGGGTCCCCCCACCTGCTGTCACCAGGTGGTCCTCCCCCTCCAGCTCTCCCCCCAGCTGCCACCAAGGGTCAAGCTGAAGAGAGACCTCCCCCCTTCCACTCCCCCAACAACCCCAACTACAGACCCTTACCCCAACAGTCTTACACAGTAACATACACCCCCCTTAAACCCAAATTCCTCCCATCTCCTCCCATTTCCCTTCAACAATTTTTTATACAGTATCTCCCCCTAGTCCCCAAAGGGCCCCTAAGGGCCACACCCTTTGGCCCGCAGCNTGGCTGTAAGGTCTTTATCTCCCATCTGATTTGGATGTAACTTGGCATGATTATACCCTCTGCTAAATTTCAGAAGGATTGGATAAAGGGTCCAGATGGTATAAGCAATTTACTTGTAAATGCATTTCTGGCTGTAACATTTTTTCCCCATCTATTTTACATGAACTTTGCCATGATTGTACATCAGACCTTCAGGATTGTCTCTGCCAAATTGTAGAAAGTTTTGATGAAGGGTCCAAATTTTATAAGCAACTGAATTTTCCCTCTTGAAGACTAGTTATTCAGGTAAATAGCACATGCAGTGCCATTCAGACACAGGCATGTCAGGGGGGAGGGGAGTGTAGAAGGGATGGGGAGCAGCCCAACAGACTGACAGACACATTCACTGGCCAATTACTGCATGCTTCCACCTTTACAGAACCAATTGGTGGTGGCTTCAAGGCGGGCATAGAGGATAGATATAAGCTGCTGTTCTTTGGGCCTGCTCTTTATCTGTGATTAGTTCTGGCTTTGGTCAGAGTGTTTTCTCAGACTTTGCTGGCAGACTTTGTGTGTGTGCGCGTGTGCACTCATGTTAGAGCTCACTGCAAGAGTTCACCTAGCTACATAAATCCAATCCCCATGCACCTGGGGTGCTGCCCAACATCCTCCTGCCTCCTCATGGGGCGTTCTGTGCAAGTTGACAGATACCCCCACGCACCTGGGGTGCCTGCCCAGACTGAAGTCTGTGCCAAACAACAGAGATGACAGATATCTCCTCTGGCCAATCGGCTTGATATTTGAAAGACACTCTGGCTGGGAAAGAGATGTGGTTGCCTCTCTTACTGCATGCTTCCAGCTTTCCAGGATCAATCCAGGGTGGCTCTGAGGTGGGCATAGAAGGGACATAACTGGGACTTCAGGCAGCAAGACAGAGGGCAGGGGGAAGCATCCCAGAAATCAGGAGACATGGTTCACACATCCAGGCTGGCCAGTTGTCATCACAATCACATCCTGCAACACTCTGACAAAGGACATAAGAGAATCCCTTATTTGCTCTTTCCTAAGCAGATACTTCCAACTTCCCAGTAACAAGTGAGGGAGAGGGGTTGGGGTGGTCACAGCACAGAATGATATATGGGTGACATTTATGCTGACCAATTGTCATCACAAACACATCTTGTACCACTTTGACAAACATAAGAGAAACCCTGGCATAGGCTCATACTCTCCAGATGCTTTGGAGGTTTATAATTTTGGGACCCTTTATCAGATCTTTCTGATATTTGGCAGAGATGATCTAAAGGTCTGAGATACAATCCTACCAAATTTCATGTAAACTGGCTGGAATACAAAGACGTTACATCCAGAAATACATTTAAAAGTTAATTGCTTATAACATTGGGACCATTTCTCCATTCCTTCTGAACATTTGCATAGATATTACCCTTGGGGAGTTGTATAGGTTTGTCAGGTTTCATCCAAATTAGATAGGAGACAAAGTCATTACCGCCAGGAATGTGCATGCAGGATTTTGTAAAATAACAAATTTCAACTGCTTATAAATTTGGATCCCATTATCCAATCTTTCTGACAGTTTGCACACATAATGCCCTGCATTTGGGGGTACACTCTTGCCAAGTGTCATCCTAATCAGATGAAAAATAAGAAAGCTACAGTCAAAGGTGTGTTTTTTCCATTGAAACCAAAGGAAATTAAAAAAGAAAAGCAAAAACAAAAACAAAACAAAGACGAACGAAATATAACGAAAACAAATTATATTTTAATAATGAGTTACTGTGCACATCCCTATGGCCTGAGCCCTAATTTTAGTGCAAAGTTCTTGCAAATCTAACCCTGAGCTCTTTGGAAATATGGTCCTATATCTACATAGGACATTATGACAACAAAAAAGTTTTCACAAAAGAAATTGTGGAAGTTCATCTCTTCAGCCTTTTCAAGATTAGATTGAATATGCTATTTTTGATCAATTTGTTCATTTTGTGCAAAATATTTAGACCTGATGTGAAAGTGTCGCTTCAAATCCTTGCAGAAGCAGGCCCCATGGGACTGGGGAAAGTGCCTGTAGGGGTACAGCCCTAAGGGAGCAACCTGGTCTCTGGCAAGTATCTGCCTCTTTAACTGGCCAAGAGGCAAATTAACCAATTGAGGTCATCTGAGTGGATCTAGCTGTTTATGAAGCCAGCTGAACCTTGGCTAAGGTAGAACTGCAAAGCTCATGGAGAGACCACCAAGGAGAGGCAGGACGGAGTCAGGGGTCTCTGCCTCAGAGGGAGCTTGCCTTGAAGACCCAATGAAAGGTGGCCAAGGAGCCTGCCCTGAACCCTGAAGCCCTGGGAACTGGCTGTCAAGGGGCCAGGCATGTGGTCCCAATGCAGAAAGAGAACTGTATGGCAGGGAATGCACCAGGCCAGGGGCCTGCCTGCCTTATTAGGTGCCCAGAAAAACCCTTAGCAGTAAGGGTGAAACATGAGATGATTGATGCGATGATGTTGTAGGTATGGATGTGGGAAAGGCATTACATTGTACAGTGAAAAGGCCCATTGGTGAGAAAAGTGCTGTTTGGACTGGTTTGGGAGCAGATTCTGAAGCAACTTACCCTGGGTGCAGCACAAACTTGTTTCACCAAGTTTTATAAGTTACTGTCTCTAACAAGCAGTCATGCTCTGAAACATGCAGAGAAAGATGGAAGAATTTCCCACAGGACAAGAAGAACCCACAGTTAAACCAGAAGCAGGAGCTCCTGCTTAGGTATTTGCAGGAGCTGGCAACAGAGTCTCATTTACAGTAATTGAAAAGAAACCTGACTCAAATCACTATACAGAGAAAGACGTCTCAACAAAGGAGACTTTTAGCCTCCAGTTCATTGGCCTTCCATTAATAAAATCCACAAGCACAACCACAATCAACCTGAGTAATTAATTATTATTGTTATAAATACTTATACCTTGCATCCTCCTGCACGATGGCAGCCCGGAGCGGCAAACAACATATCAAAACACATCAATAAAATACATAAAACTAAAATATTAAAATATCAAAATTACTAAAAGGCAGGATACTAAAAGGTAAAAACCCCTCCCTCCCCCCCCCCGAAGGCCCGGGGGAACAACCAGGTGTTACAAGATCTTTGGAAAGAGGGGTGGTCCGGGGATAAATGGGCCTCCATCGGGAGGGAGTTCCACAGCCTTGGTGCAGCCACCGAGAACGCCCTCCCCGCCGTCACCACCCGGGATACCTGGGGGATCTCGAGTTGGGCGCCCCTGGCTGACCGCAGGGGCTGCGAAATGACCCGGGGCCTGAGGCAGCCTTGCGGATAAGCAGACCCCAAGCCGTTTAGGGCTTTATAGGTCATCACCAACATTTTGAATTGGGCCCGAAAGACTATAGGCAGCCAGTGCAGCGAGTGGAGCACAGGTGTAATGTGCTCATGGTGACCTGTCCCCGTTAGGAGACAGGCCACCGCATTCTGCACCAGCTGCAGCCTCCGGACCGTATTCAAAGGTAGCCCCATGTAGAGTACATTACAGTAGTCCAGTCGAGAGGTAATGAAAGCATGGATGATGTTTTCCAGGTCTGAGTTAGAGACGTACAGCTGCAGCCGTCGCACCAGATGTAATTGGGGAAATGCTCCCCTCGCCACAGCTTCCACCTGACAATCCAGGCGGAGCTGTGGGTCGAAGAGCACCCCCAAACTATGGACCTGAGCAGCCAGAGGGGGGCAGATCTCGCCGATAATGGGCGCCACCACCCCCTCAGCCCTCCTGACCAACATCACCTCCATCTTGTCAGGATTCAGCCTCAGACAATTCACCCTCATCTAATATCCCTCAGCCGCCAAGCACCGGGTAAGCACCGAGACTGCTGGGCCTGGACCTCCAGAAAATGAGAGGTAAAGTTGTGTATCATCGGCATACTGATGACATCGCATGCTGAACCATCTCATGACCTCCTCCAAGGGTTGCATATACACATTGACCAAGAAAGGGAACATAATAGAACCCTGCGGGACTTCACATGTGAGGTCCCGGGAAGTTGATGTATATTTCCCGAGGACCACTCGCTGAGTTCTCCCTGCCAGGAATGAGCGGAACCATTCGAGAACAATCCCACTCACTCCGGTCCGGTCCCGCAGCCTTGTCACCAGCATCTCATGATCAACGGTATCAAACGCTGCTGACAAATCATCAAAATAGATGATCTGCCCTGATCTAATTCACAACATAGGTCATCGATCAACGCCACAAGTGCAGTCTCCATGCTAAACCCCAGATGAAAGCCAGACTGCGAGGGATCAAGAAAACCAACCCGGTCTAGATGCCCCTGTAACTGCCGGGCCACTACCCGTTCAGTAACCATCCCTAAAAAGGGAAGGTTAGAGACTGGCCGATAGCTGGCCGGGGAGTTAACGCTCAAACATGGCCTCTTGAGCAGAGACCACACCACCGCCTGCTTGAGGCGGCTCAGCACTCCGCCCTCCCTAAGGGAGGCACTGATCACCCCTACAAGCAACGGTCCTAATGTCTCCCGGCTGGCCTTTACCAGCCAGACGGGCACTGATCTAATTCACAACAGGTGGCCCGCACTGTCCCAAGGACCTCCGCCATGTCAGCAGGCGATATCCACTGAAAGTGATCCCACAAATACTGACATGGTGGGGCTTCCCCTACCTCTAGTTCACTACCTGTCACAAATGCAGCATCAAGGTCATGATGAATCTGAGCAATTGTATCTACAAAAAGGTCAGCAAACATGTCACAGTGGGCACTGGAAAATTCCAGGTCCAGGCAGAGAGAAGCTGGACTGACCAGCCCTTGCACCACCCGCAAATTCTCCACTAGACGTGACTTTATGGATGCAATAAGGGCAGTAAATAATTCTTTCTTTGCTGCCCGCACTGCAACAGCACATGCTCTTAAACTAGCTTTATGCTGCAATCGGTCGGCTTCAGTATGAGTCCGGTGCCATCTGTGCTCCAACCACCACCCATCTTGCTTCATCCAGCGCAGGTCCTCCGTAAACCACGGTGACCCCTGCCATAGGCATTCTGGGAGCAGATGCCTAGGGGCCGTTCAGTCGATGGCCTCAGTCAAAAAGCTGTTCCAAAAGGCAGTGAGGTCATTGAGCCAGCAGTCATTGAGATCAGGGGGTAATTCCCCATGAGCATTCCGGAACCTTTCTGGTTCCATAAGTCTCCAGGGGAGGACCCAACAAACTGGTCCTACACCTTTCCTGGGCAGACATGCGCCGGGAGCCTGGTCTGAAGGAGGTAATGTTCCATCCATGACAAGGGTAAAGTTACCACATCCCCCACCACCGGATTCCCCTGCCTCAAGGCCTGTGCAGAATATCAGGTCAAGGGTATGTCCCCCCCTCATACGTCGGGCCCCTAACCCTCTGAGACAATCCCATGGTTGTCATGGAGTCCATGAACTCACACTCTGCTCCCCCAAGACTGGCGTCAGCATGGATATTAAAGTCCCCCAGGACCAAGGTCCTCAGGGATTGCAAGACCACCTCCAACACCAATTCCGCTAGAGCATGTAGGGATGTTGCCATACAGGTAGGTGCACGGTAGATCAGCAACAGCCCTAATCTGTCTCCAGCCAAATCGAACATGAGGTGGACCCCCACCATGCCCAAGGTAGCCTTCACAGGATACCGCCTCAGAGGCCAAGTATCCTTGAAAACAACAGCTACACCACCTCACCGCCCCTCTGCCCTGGGCTGGTGATGTACAGAGTACCCGGCTGGAACAAGATCAGCCAATATTGGCCCCGACTCATTGTCCAGCCAGGTCTCTGTAATACACTCGAGGTCATCTGGTTGATCCAGAATCAACTCTCGGATTGTCATTGATTAATTACTGACCGACCTCGCATTCAGCAGCAACAGACCCAGATCAGGGATTCCCTTGATCTCGATCCCTGCCTTATCTGCCTGGGGGGCTATACAAGGGACAGGAATTAAATACCTGTCCCTCATAACCGCTGTCTTTTGCCTCCCAAATAGACCATACTTACCCCGACCCATCATGACCCCAATGGCTGCAGACTCCCCCCGGTCCCCTCCCCCCCAGTGGTCATCCCGCCGGACCCCTGTGGGCAAACCCTCCCTCCCCTAACCCCCTCCCCCATCCTATATCCCCATATCCATCCACATCCCTTCCCCTACACCCTTGGTCCCCCCTCTCAAAGGGGGACCAACCCCCCCACCTCGTTGGGTTGAAGCCCCCCCACACACACCAGGGGGACATACCCAACCCTCCCCAACCCAGTCCACCCTCCTCCCCCACACATTAGGGGAGTAGCTCATCACCTCCATATCCCCCATCTCTCCTTCATCCCCCCCTCCACTCATACCCAGCTCACAAGCCCTTTAAAAACACCAGTCACCCCTTCCCCAAGGCTCTTAGGTGTGTGGCTTGTGGCCTGTGGCGACACCAGGCCACTTGTTCTTTAACCCCCCCCCTCCCACTGGAAGTCACCTGGAAGGGGGGAGGAGCCCCCGACCTTGTCCCCATCCCTCCTACAATGGAAGGGGGAACAGCAGCTGTCCCAGGGGGCTCGACTCCCTCCCCTATCAGGGCAAGCCTACCTGGCTTCCAGCCCCCAACAATGGAGCGGATCCTGGCTTTGGCTCCCATCTCCCAGCAGTGGTGGGGATGACAGCCCAGCTGGAAGCCGTGGCGGAGGCCGCTGTGCCCTGCTGCAACACTGGGCCACCTGTTCTTTAACCCCTCTCCCACCAGAAGTCACCTGTAGTGGGGGAGGAGCCCCCAACCTCATCCCCACTCCTCCTACAATGGAAGGGGGGACAGCAGCTGTCCCGGGGGGGGCTCAACTCCTTCCCCTATCGGGGCAAGCCTAACTGGCTCCCAGCCCCCAATGATGGAGCGGGTCCCGTCTTTGGCTCCTGGTGGCAGTGGGGCTGACAGCCCAGCTGGAAGTGGTGGTGGCGGCTGTGCCCTGCGGCAATTCCGGGCCACCTGTTCTTTAACCCCCCCTCCCACTGGAAGTCACCCGGGCGGAGGGGGGGGGAGTCCTTTGCTAAAATGAAGCATTTTTTCTGTCACCTTATGTAAAGAGTGAAAGTTATGATACAAAAATAAAAAATATCTTTCAGATTTGTTAAACCATTTTCTGAGGACAGGCACAAGGTCTAGTGCACAGTTTTGCCCCTGTCAAGGAAGGAAAGTGATTTCAAGGCTTTATTTCTCTGCAGTGAATTTGTTGATTTTATCTTGATATGATTTCTCCCCACACTTGTATTTTACTGACTCAGAACACTTAGCAGAGTCCTTGTTCCACCTCCATTTATTTCCAAGCTCCAGAGGTAAATTTAGCACCAAACAGTTTTTCCACATTCTGACAAATGTTGACGACAATTGGGGTCAGGAAAACAGATGCAAACATCTGTCTGCCAGAGCAGAAATCCCATGCACCTAACAAGATGGACTCCTTCTCTCGAGAGTCAATTAGCAAACTAGCTATGGCCTGCGGGGATCCAGCAAACATTGGGCACAATGGAATTCACATTTATTAAGTGAAGTGTGCAAACACAGATGCTTGTCATACCTGCCCCTTATAATTCCAGCTCAGCAAGAGATTGTTCATGCTCCAGATGACTACCTTGCAGGTCAGAACTAAAGTGTGTTGTTAGGTGGGAGAGCATTCCTTGGCACTGCCCTTTTTGCATTTGCTGTTCAGTCAATAAAAACTTTCTGGAGCTAGTGGGACCTTGGTGGATGGAGCACTCAACCAAAATGTGGGAGAACTGAGTTCTATTCCTGGCTCGGCCACCGACTTGAAACAATTTGCTGTCCCTCTTGGTACTTCAGTTTTCCATCTAAGCACCATGAGAAAGAAAGAGGTATTACCAATCTTTCACCAGCAATAAATTCGATTTAGAATTCAGTACAGTAAAACCCAACTCCTCTCCACTGTCACATATGTGGACACTTTGCGGGCTATGATGTTTGTCTGATTTAGAAGGTTATCGAAACAAACCCCTTACTGTGTCACTGATGATCCCTCTTCTGTTCTATCATTCAGGGTCCCTTCTCCCCTGTAATTAAGGTGAGCACGTGCTCCTGTAACTTCTCAACTTCATGTATGTATTTCATAATACTTTCATAGTACTTCATAATGTATCCCAGTCTCCCTCTATGTTCTCCTCTCCCTTATCCAACCTAGATTGTAACCCCCTCCAGGGAAGGGACCTGTCTCTAAAGACTTAGGCCGTTTTCAGACGAGCGCGGTGGCGCCCGCGCTTGTTTCTTAAAAAAGCCGGCAGCCCGTTCTACACGAGACGCTGCCGCTGAATACGCGCATGCGCGGCCGACGCGCATCCATTTCCGGGCGCGAACTGACCGGGTCGGCGATCGAGGCTGGTCATACGCGGCCGGAAATGGATGCGCGTCGGCCGCACATGCGCGTATTCGGCGGCAGCGTCTCGTGTGGAACGGGCTGCCGGCTTTTTTGAAAACAAGCGCGGGCGCCGCCGCGCTCGTCTAAAAACGGCCTTAGGGTGGGAAGATAAAGAGTTCAATAATAAACATATCTGAAAGACTTCATGCTCCCTCATGTCCCACTGCAGCCTCTGAGGTCAGCTGGGAGTGCCCTCTTGTGCATAACATCTGCCTGTCACATTGGCACAGCTTGGGGTATGCAGAGGCTTCCTGATAGCTGCTCCACAATTATGGAACTCCTTCCCCCTGGCAAGACCGTCCTTAGGGATTGCAGGGCCCAGAGTGGGGGAGAAATGTGGGGCCCTTCTGCTGCCGGTGGTAAAGCTGCACTACCTGGGCCTGGGGACTGGCAGAGGGGGCACTCCCCTCCACCCATCCCCAAGCCCAGCCATTTTCCAGGACACTTACCGCCGCCACCACACCGACAGCGACTCCACCGCCACTGGCCTGAGCCCCGCGCCGGGCCAGATTGTTGGCTCCTAGGTCGTGCCGGGCGCCGCTGCAGTACATTGAATTTGCCACCGCGCCCGCCACCACCGGATGTTGCTACGGACCAGGGATTGAGGGAGAGACAAGGCCTCTCCCTCACTCCCTGGCTGAGACAGACAGTGGAGGGGGCCAAGGAGTGAGGAAGAGGCGGGAGTGGTCCCTCACTCCCTGGCCAAGACAGACGTGGCTGGGTGATGAGGACCCTGAGTGCGGGGGTCCCCAGGAGTGGGGCCCAGGGCGGCCACCCCAAATTGCCCTGCAGTAAGGCCGGCCCTGCCCCCTGGAGATTAATTTGAGTCTGAGCCTGCTCATCTTCCCGAACATACACAAGACTTTAAAAAAAATTTTGCCAGGCATTTGTCAAGCAGAGATGGGGTTTGGGGAGGTTTGGAATAAGTGTTTGGGATGAGAGATTTTTAACTAGTTCTATCTATGGGTGAAAACAGATGTGACCTGGTTGCATTGTGGCTCACCGCACGTGTGGTCCTGTGCTGCCATATGTTGGCCTGGGACTGCCACAGGGCAAGTACGTGGTTGGCCCAGAATGAGTCATGGCCATGATCCCAGATGCCCGTTCCGAGCCAATGAGCCAATGCAGCTGTGTGGTCCCACCATCCCTGGGACTGCCATGGCGGGGGTGCTGGGGTGGGGCTGTCCGCCCACATGTCTGTTGCGGTATCCACCCACCCACCCGGGTTGTGTAGGTGGTGGGACGGCTCTTCCAGCGGCAGACATGTTTGTTTAGTGCCTTCCATCGACGCAGTGAGTGGGCGCCGCTGTTTCCCGGCCTGGGTCGGAGAGCTGCAATGCCACCCATATGTCTGTTTTTACCCTATGTCTGTTTATGATTTAGTGTGTTGTAACCCACACTGAACCCTTGGGATAGGGCAGGATAAGAAGGAAAGAAAGAATGAATGAATGAATGTTTGGAATAATGACAAATTGATCTGAATAAGGGAGATTATACCCTAGATGGATAATTAAACAGTTAACAATTAACTTAACCTCTGCTGCTGCTGACCACAGTTTTGTGAAGGAGAATATTTTTCTTGATCTATCAGATGTGACTTAAAAAAATAATAATAGCCATGCTGTTGTCCTCTCGTCATGTGCGTCATTTGATTTCTCTCTACAATGAAGGATTAGCAGGAACAGCAAAGAATGAATGATTCCAAGGAGGGCATAGACTGTCTGCTATGAAAACAACAGAGGCAGGGAGAGAATGGTGTGAGTCAGTCTACCTGATTTCTGTGCAGGACAAAATTTAGCAGTGCAGTAAACTTGACTTAATAATTCTTGACTTAACAATCAACCATTGAAGTGGCAACAGCCAATAAGCAACTCAGTTGGAACATTTGGGTGGTAGTGGAGGGAAATCAATGCACTCTGCCAGCATCTGATACTTGCGCAGTGGCCATAAAGTAATAATCAGCATGCATCTTCTCAGTACAGGGATGAGCTGCTCAAAAACTCATCCATTCATGGGAATTTTAGCAATGATCACATCACTTCAGAATGTTGTAACGCCGTTGGAGACAGCACAACCAGTTTAGAATTAGGGAACAAATTTCTTCATTCAGTTTGCATTCCTACCATTTCATCACTCAGAGATGCTTAATCAGAAAGGTGTCCAACTTCTTTTTTTACCCTGGCAGTGAGGGGACACTTTCCCATACCACAGGTCAAGATGGCAACCATTGAGGCACTGCAAACTGTCAACACCATCTTTCTATTTCTCAGAGTACTTAATTTACAAAGGATGTTCTTGGTGAGGTGCCTCTGTTACTGATGATCCTTTCACTACGCCTGAAACTCGGTATTTGGGATTACTCAATTTTCACTGAATATTCCGGTACTCAGTTTGTTTTGCTGAGTATAAAGTAACTGAGGAATTGGCCCCGGTACTCGCTACTTGGCAACTCCTTGATCAAGGAATGCGGGACAGAGGGAAGCAAGGGGCAGGGTGACAGAGGGCAGCAAACTCAGCAGAAAGCAGGATGAGCTGGCGTGCCACTGTGGAGTTCTCTGGGAACATAGAACATTTGCTCCACCCCACAGAGGCGCACCAGCTCCCTCTGCTGCCCCCTGCCCCCCACCTCCCCTTCCCTGACCCTTCCTAGGGGGCAGAAAACTCACCAGAAAGCAGAGGGAGCTGGATACACAGCTGTAGAGTAGAGCTGCTGTTCAAATGCTCTCTGGGAGCAAGCTCTCTGGGAGCATGCTAGCAAATGTAGTCCAGCATGCTCCTAGGGGTACTTGCTACTTGGTAACTCCTCAATCAAGGAATGAGGGGCAGAGGGCTCCACTCCATGGCGGTGCACCACCTCCGTCTGCTGTCCCCTGCTCCCACCTCTCCTTCCCTGACACTTTCTAGGGGGCAGAAAACTCACCAGAAAGTGGAGGGAGCCGGTGCATAGCTGTAGAGTGGAGCTGCTGGTCTAATGCTCTCTGGGAGCATGCTGGGAAATGTAGTTCAGCATGCTCCCAGAGATCATTAGAACAGTGGCTGCAGCTGGCTCTCTGGGAACATGCTGAACTGCATTGCCCAGCATGCTCTCTGAGAGCATTAGAGAGCATTCTCCCAGAGACTGTTAGAACAGTGGCGCCACTTCACAGAGATGCACCTGTTCCCTCAGCTTTCCGCTGAGTGTGCTACCCCCTGTCCCCCTTCCCTACCCCCTTCCCTTTTCCCTGCCCCCCCTTTCTGCCACCCTTGCTGCCATGTCCGAGTACTGAATATTCGCCGAGTTACCAAGGAGTGGACCAAAAACGTGGCCCCGATTCTCAGAAACTTGGAAATACTCAAGAATAATTTTTTTAGTCTCCATTCAGCCCTACCTTTCACCTTGTGGGCTTTAAGTTCTTTCTTGAAGCTGCTCATGTTATCAACAATAATTGATGTGATTGGCATTCACACCTGAGCGGTTACCCATTAGAATTCTGGAATTCACAAGGCTTCCTTAATTGCTGTATGGGAGAATTTTTATTTTTCCCTAGTTAATTTCCCCCATGACTTTTCCTATTGAGCTTTGCAAAACTATGAATATCTCAACCAGCACATCCATTTAGGGGTGAAATTTCATTTCCAATTAGATTGTATTTCCAGTGAAATCCAGTCGTTTGATCTATTCCAGAGAAATGTAGAGTGAATGAATGTTGCAATTCCATTTCACTAAAATCAATCAAATTTATTTTTTGTCTCATCTGCACATGCATAAACGGTTGAATTCTGTTTGAAAATTTTGTTTGATCCGAATTCCAATCGAAATTTTGATTGCCGTTCCAATTGTGTGGAAAATGTCTGTAGAACTGGAACAGCCGATTCAAACCATCCCTATGTGCATGGTTTGGGCTGCGAGTGCTTTGTAGGCATCAAAATCAACATTGTTGGATTTGTATCGTTCAGGTGGTGCCTGAAATGAATTTGCTCCTTATCTGGTCAACTATGCAATGTTGACAATGTTCAAGAATTCTGGGGCAGCAACACTTCTTTGGGAGATGCCTGATCCAAATCAGAAAGAGATTCCCCCCCATTAAGAACACTGCAGCTTGAAGAACCACCATATAGTTAAAATATGCAGAAGCTTTATGGATGCTGTTCCATGTGCCCAGGAGGTATTTTATATAGAGAATAAAAATAAAACGGATGGAGCTTTTGACATCTTTTTAAGTCTCCTGAACACGTATTTGTGAAAAACAGCCTCCTGTCAGTTGGGGACATTTAAAACCACTCAATTTGATGCTAGTGGGTCATCTGAAGAGCACTGGGAGCTCAGCACCCTCAGCTAGAATCCAGTAGTGCCAGTCTTTCATGATACCACTAAACACGGAGTGATCGGTGTCTACTTGAAAGATAATTAATTACTATTTTTATTTATATAGTGCAAGCAATGTACCTGTTCCTGTTCAGTCATAATTAGAGGCAGGTCCCTGCCCCAAGGGGCTTACAATCTAGGAAGAACAAAGGAGGACAACGGAGACATACCGTGTTTTCACATGGACAGCACTGATACCTCTGTTCCGTGACCTCCCTGTGGGCGGCTTGCCAGATGTGCAGCCAGAGCAGAGGTGGGGCACACTGTCCCTGCTCTGGGTCAGCCCCACTGGTAGTGCTCCGGAACATCAAGGAGCACTGCCAGCAGAGCAGGCTGCCCAAATCCGGGGCACCAGCTGGAGGAGGGGCTGCTTTCTGTCTGCTTGGCAGGTAGCCACTGCAGCCTTGTTCTCGGTCGGGAGTGGTCATGTGCAGCACCATAGAGCTGCGGGCAGCAGCCCAGAACATCAGGCGATCCACCTGAAACTCTATGTTGTGGGGGAGGGAGGTGCTGCACAGGTGGACCATGGACAGCCACCGGGTCCGTTTAAAACAGGCCCAGGCGGGACTGCAAGCAAGCAGATGTGGGGGTGCTTATGAGGCTGAGAAGTCACAGGTGCATATGCTTAGCTTAGTTACGGGAAGAAGAAATGTTGAATGTGAGAACAGAATCCGTGACCAATGAGTAGGGATGGGCATTCAGATTAAATTACAGATTCGGATCCATTGCAGATTCAGATGTGTAATTTACGGATTAATTATGGATTCAGATCCCATTGAAACCAATGGGAAGTTTTCTGATTGATGTCAAGGGGAAATTCTTCCATTGAAGTTAATAGGAAACAGATCTGTACTCCCATCCATAGTCCCTCCTGGGGCAGTGGGTCCAGCCCCCCCCCCNAGAGAAAGACTGGGAGCCGGGGGGGGTTTAGTGACGGTTTCTGGGCGACGCCCCCCCCCCCCCCATTCCTGGGAGCCCTAAAAGAGTACAGAGGGCGTGACTGAAGATCTGTCAGCACACCGCTGCTGTGGGGGACCTCTTGGCAGGCTCTCTCGCCGTGGCATGCTGCTGAGCTCCCTGCTTTGGAACGGCATGTGCAAAATGGCTGCCGTCCTTAACAAAAAACGGCAGTCAAAATAACATTGCCACCATTTTAATAAGGGGCAACGGCCTTTTTGCGCATGTGCAAAATTGCCCAAGTGGCCATCAGCTACTCAGCCCCTTATCCCCGGATTGAATCTTCATTGATGCCCCAGCATCCTACACTCCCGGAAATATCTTTGTCCCTTCTCCCATGTGTGCCCCCCCCCTTCCGCCCCATGCTTGGAACTCCCTTCCTGAACACATTCAATTAGCTCTCTCCCTTCCAACCTTCAAGTCATATTTGCAGCTATATTCTCTTTGCCCCCTTTTCCTGTAGCAATCAAGCCCCTCAAACTCTTGACCACATTTATCATCATAAGCCTGCAAGGTGATGGGTGCTATTAAAAACCCCATGTTACAGATAGGGCATGGAGATCCAGAGAGAACAAGGTCATAGAGGGAGTCTGGAGCACATAAGTGGATTGAATTTACAAGAACACAAGACCTGCCAGCTTGCGTGAGACCAATGGTCCATCTAGTTCAAGTATCCTGTTCTTGGCATTGGTCAGTTCCCGGTGCTTCAGAAGGTTCTAGCATGCTCTGTTTCTTGTGCGTACAAGAAACAGAGCACTCACTGGAGCCGATCCCATGCCCCACACATGCACACTCCCATTATGGGTGCATTTGAGCTGTGCACACAAGCTTCATGCAGGCAGTTTGGGATTGCAGCCGTTGTAAGGGTTCACAGGTGAGGGGTGTCTGGGATGTGAGTAGACATGGGGTCAGGATATGGGTTGAAAGACAAGATATGAGGGGAAAACAGGCAGCAAGGATGAGGCCTAGGGCTAGAGAGGCAAGGCAATACTAGGATCAAAGTTTAGAGAGCAAGTCAGTCAAGGAGCCAAACGTAAGACAAGAGATGCACACACAAGCAAGACAAGAAGAGGATGTGGAGACAGGTGGAGCCACTATCTTCCTTGTGCTACCAGAAAGCCCTATATGCTGTCTGGAAGCCATTCAAGAAACTGGGAGGCATGACAGGGGCTGGAGACAGGTGGAGGGGCATCGCTAGGACAAGGTAGAGAGGATTCTTGTGGGTAGTGGCTAAGTTTGTAGGAGACCAAGGCAGTAGTGCAGGCAGGTTGGCCACCACTCTGGGAAACCTGGGAGTGGGGGTTCAAGACTGGAGCCTGACACTCATGCAGTGAGCTATCCTCTCTTGTTTATGACTTGAATCTCTCATCTCCCCCACTAACTACTGCATTAGGTTTAGAAAGGTAATTCTCAGAGTTATCTCAAGGTGGAAAGGCAGTGATTTCTGTGTATTCTGAATCCAGATAAGACCGAAGTGATGATGGTTGGCTAGTTTTGTGACCTGGAACTTAGGGACCCCTGTTATTGATGGGGTTCAGCTTCCTTTGGTCAGTCAGGTTTGCAACCTTGGGGTGCTCTTGCATTCATTGATGCACCTGGATGGCCAGATTGCTGTGGTGGCCAAGAGTTATTTTCACTAACTTCATCTGGTGAGAAGGCTGCGACCTTTTTAATCAGATTCAGTTTTGGCCACCATTATCCATACCTTCATTACCTCGAGGCTAAACTACAGCAATGCACACTACATGGAGATGCCCATGATGATAGTTCGGAAGCTGTAGTTGGTGCAGAACACAGCAGTAGGGGTGTGCACCAGGCCCCCATGCCATTTTCATTTTCATTATTCAAAAATGTCAATTTCGTTATCGTTATTAACGACAGTGTCGTTTTTGTTATCGGTATCATTTTTGTTATTGGTATCAGTATTGATATGAGTTATCGTTATCATTAGCAATCTCGATATCTGTACCGTTTCAAACGAAAATTTTATTTTTGATATTATCATTATCGATTTCCATGCACAACTAATATCTATCTAAATCTAAGGGAGACAGGGGAAGGGAAAAGGAAAACTATCAATTATCTCATCAATTATCTATAGAACTATTCTAATCTAAATGTCTATAATATATATCTATATCTAATCTATACTACCTATCTATATATAACATACAGGGGGGAGAAGGATAGGGAAAGGGAGAAGGAAAAATGTAGGGTATGAGGAAGGAAAGGTATTGGTAGTAATACAATGAGGGCTAGGAAGGATTTTTTGTGTGCAAGCACCCCAGTTTTGTAAATGCAACCTGACAAGCAGAGCTCTCACACAACGGAGAGAAAAAACCTGGCCCTCCCATTATAAAGGATTGCAGTGCCCTCCCCCAGAACCCCTCTGATTGGTTGTGGGAGGCAGCAGGCATTGAGCAATCACAGGCCGCTTTTAGACGATTGCACGTGGAGTTTTAAAAACCCGCGAGGAGAGATTACACATGACGCTGCCGACAATCGCGCACCTGATATGGCGCTGCACATTCTTTTCAAACCGCGAATGACCTACCTCAATCAGGATCCCAGTCAGTTTGCGGCTTGAAAAGAATGCGCGGCGCCGTATCAAGCGCACGATTGCCGGCGGCGTCACATGTAATCTCTCCTTGTGGGGTTTCTGAAACCCCGCGCGAGTGCACAGCACAGTAGTTTAAAAGCGGCCACAGAGTGCCACGAGACTGCTGGGGCCTACTTGCGCTGCTCATTGGCCATCCATCCATCCATCAGATACTGCTGAGCTGCTCGCCCCTCCCAACACAGACACAATTCAAGAGTTCAACCCTGTTAAGACTCCGAGATGTCTGCTCCCTCCTCCCCTCTCCACATTTCCCCTCCAAAACCCAACTGCCACAGCACTAATAATAATGACATCGATAACAACATTGTTTTCATTTCTTGTTATCGTTTTTATCATTTTTGTTGTTTTTATTTTTGTTTTCGTTATTGTTATCAATATCATTTTTGATATAGTTATCAATATAGTTATTGGTATTCTCGGTTGTTGATTTAGGGATTCTCAGTTGTCATTTTCATAATCGTTGTTGTTATTCTCGGTTGTCGTTGTTGTTATTGCATTAACAAAAATAAAAATGACAATTTTCGTTCTCATTATTGTAATAATGAAAACAACATGCACACCCCTACGCAGCCTGATTTCTGTCAGGGGCAGGCCACTGGAAGCACATTATACCAGTGCTCCAGATACACCAAGTATCTGAAAGACTGCCTCTTCCCTCATGTTCTGTCATGGCCTCCGAGGTCAACCAGGATCCCCCTCTTGCGGGTACCATCTGCAAGTGAGCTTTCCACAACAAGGGCATGCAGGGAAGTGTTCTTGGTAGCTGCCCTATAATTATGGAACTCCCTCCCCTTGGAGAGGCATCAGCCCAAGCCTGCTCATATTTTTTATTATTATTATTATTATTATTTATTAATAAACATTTGTATAGCACCAGCTGTGTACCTGGCACTTTACAGAACAATGAGATAGACACGGTCCCTACCTACGGCTTACAATCTAATAGACATGGAGGGGGGAGACAAGGAGAGGGGACATAGGGAGAGGCAAGGGATAAATAACATTCAAGCGGATGCAGAGTCTCAGGTGCACGTGCTTGGCTTGGTTGCAGTTAGGCAGGAGTCTGCGGGGAGGGCAGACAGTAAATATT
>QEPC01012762.1:990105-1011111 GCA_003113815.1 Sphenodon punctatus
CCCCCCCCCCGTTTAGTGTTTGGGTGGGTGTGCAGGGGGGGGGCTCTGTGTAAATGGCTGGCAGCAGGTGGGGGGGATGGGTGTCCACTCTGTGTTTGTCCATGTGAACACTGAGTGGTATGGGTGGGGGTGCGTGCTCCCATGCAACACCCACCTCTACCCATCACCCATCTACCTCCACCCACCTCCACCGAAAGAGCCCTCCAGAAAATTGGAGGAGGCCCTGTGGGTGGAGATGGGTGTGTGTCCTTGTAAAGGGACACACCCCCACCTCCACCTACTGCACCATAACACCCATCCGCCCACCCACCCCCATCCATGTAAAAAGGGCCACAGACACTCTAACACTGAAAAAATGGGTGTTACATTTTATTATACATTTATTTACTTATTTTAAACATTTTTAACCCTCCCATCCTGCCACAGGCAGCTCTAGGCAGTGCACAATATAAAGCGTTAACAATAAAAACAACTTTTAAAATAGACTACAAGGGAGGTATAAAAGATCCCCAACCACCCACTACCCTAACCCATTCCCCACACCATACCCATCCTCCCCCCCAAAAGCCAAGCAAAACAGCCATGTCTTGCAGCAGTGTCGGAACGAGGGGAGATCTGGGGCCAAACGGGCCTCCACCAGCAGGGAGTTTCACAGCCGTGAGGTTGCCACCGAGAAGACCCTCTCCATCGTGGCCCTCCGGCAGACTCAGGGGACCTCCAGGAGATCACCCCCGCAATGACCGCAGGGGCCGATCTAGGACCCAGGGGGTGAGGCGGTCCCACAAATAGGTTGGGCTGAGGCTGTTTAGGGCTTTATAGGTAAGAACCTTGAATTGGGCCCGGAAGACTACAGGCAGCCAGTGCAGGGACCAAAGAACCGGTGTAATATGTTCCTGGCAGCCCAATCCCACCAGGAGACAGGCTGCCGCATTCTGCACCAGCTGCAGTCTCCGTACCGTCACCAAAGGTAGCCCCAAGTAGAGCGCGTTACAGTAGTCAAGCCTAGAAGTGATGAAGTCGTGGATGACGGTGGCCAGGTCAAAGTCCAAAACATACAGCCGAAGCCGACGCACCAGATGTAATTGGCAGAAGGCAGTCCTTGCCACAGTCCCCACCTGAGCATCCAAGCAGAGTTGTGAGTCAAGGAGCACCCCCAGACTCTGTACCTGGGGAACCAGTAGAGGGCAGACTCCATCAATGATGGGGGATGTTACCCCCGCTGCCTTACCCATCAACATCACCTCCATCTTGTCGGGATTCAGCTTCAGTCGGTTTGCCCTCATCCTTTCCCCCACAAGTTCAAGGCACCTGTTAAGCACCGAGACTGCCGGGTCTGGGTCTGATGAAAAAGAGAGGTAGAGATGGGTGTCATCCGCATATTGATGACACCGCACGCCAAACCTCCTGACCACCTCGCCAAACAGCTGCATATACATGTTGAACAGGAGAGGGCACAAAACAGAACCCTGCAGGACTCCACACAAGAGGTCTCGGTGTGATGAAAACACAGAGTACCACTCGCTGAGTTCTTTTGGCGAGGAAAGAGCAGAACCAGTCAAGAATCGTACCACCCACGCCTGCACAGTTCCGCAGGCAGGTCACCAACATCTCATGGTCAATGGTATCAAATGCTGCCGACAGATCAAATAGAATCAGCAGGGCCGAATGGCCCTGGTCTAATTCTCGATGAAGATCATCAACCAATGGCACAAGCACAGTCTTGGTGCCATATCCCGGGCAAAACCCCAACTGTGAGGGATCAAGTAAACTGACACAATCCAGATGCTCCTGCAATTGCCAGGCCACCACCCGCTCAATAACCTTCCCTAAAAAGGGAAGGTTAGAGACCGGCCGATAACTGGAAAGGAAGTCAATGTTAAGCAATGGTTTCTTGACTAGGGGTCGCACAACCACCTCTTTAAGGGAGTCCGGCACCCTACCCTCCCTAAGGGAGGTAGTGATCACCCCCGCCAGCAACGGTCCCATCGTCTCCCGGAAGGACTTAACCAGCCAGGACAGGCAAGGGTCCTGTTCACAACAGGTGGCCCTGACAGCCCCAAGAACATCCTCCACATCGGCAGGGCTCATCAGCTGAAACTGATTCCACAAACAAGGACAGGGCGGACCCCCCATAACCTCCAATTGCCCTACTGCAGAAGATGCAGCATCAAAACCATGGTGAATCCGAGCGATTTTATCTGCAAAATAATCCACAAACAAGTCACAGTGGGCACTGGATGACTCCACTCCAAGATGGAGGGAAGCCGGACTGACCAGCCCCCGCACCACCCGGAACAGCTCCGTTGGACGGGATTTAGTGGATGCTATAAGAGCAGCAAAGAACTCTTTCTTTGCTGTTTGCATAGCAATGGAATAGAGCAAGTTTACGAGCCTATGTCGCAACCTGTCGGTTTCAGCACGTGAACGATGCCACCATCGCTCCAACCGCCTTCCCTCCTGCTTCAGCACCCACAGCCCCTCTGAAAACCAGGGAGGCCTGCAGTGCTTCCGCCTGGGAAGTGGACACCTCGGAGCTATCTCATCAATGGCCTCCGTCAGCAAGACGTTCCACAGCTCGGAGAGGCCATCGATGGGACAGCTGTCCAGATCAGAGGGCATATCCCCCAAAGCCTCCTGGAACCACTCCAGTTCCATCTGTCTATGGGGATGGACCATTCGAATAGGTTCCATGCCCCTCCAGGGGCAAATGTGCACCAGGAAAGGGGCCCGCAGGAGGTAATGGTCTGTCCATGACAAGGGCACAGCTGATATCAGACGAAGCCTGACATGTGTCCTACATGTTGCAGGGCACCCATAGAGCACACATGCAGCCCTGCAGCATGTATAATCAAATGTAACACCCATTTTATCAGTGTTAGGCCCTTTTTACACAGACACTCTATCTTGTGTGAAAATGCCCAAATACAAAAAGGCCTATTCGCGTCTACCCAATTTAAAAAATAAATAAATGAACCAGCAAATTGTGAGGAAAAGTTTTTTATTTTTTTTAGAAATCTGAGAAATATCAAAGACAATATTTTTTGTTTTTCCCCCAATGTAAGAAATATGCTGAATGATCAGTTTTTACCTACAGGTAAAAACAATTGTCCCTATGATGATAAGACATTGAGCAGGCAAATAAGAAACTGTGAATGAAAATTAAATCCTTTTTTTGCACAACCCTTGCCTGGCCTATGGGAAATGCAGATGTATCGACGCCAGATAAATCGGGGGAAATGCACAGATGTGTTGCAAATGCTAGTTGAAAAAGCAAAGGGTTTGCATGGTCTTCATGTAGTGCTGAATCGAGCAATCGCAGCAAAAGCTGTTTCTGTTGGAAACAGACCAACACACGCCTGTGCTCTTGTGATGGGAAAGCTTACCGTGTTTTCATATTATTGCTAGTTCCTGTTTGGTAATTGCCATTATTCTGTACTTCTAGTAATTCTTCCTACACAGGAGCAGTCACACACCACATAACATTCCTTGCATGCTGCTTATGTTTGCTTGTGTACCATCACAAGTTCACTATGTAACTTTCATCATTTCCCTTATTGGTCCTTGTTTTGGCTCCTTTTAAACTGTGTTTTAATTGGTGTATTTCTAGGCCTTGTTTCTACATTCTGATGCCAGAAACTGTCATAAAATGCTTGAAATGGATGCACATATCAGAAACTAACTGGCTGAGATTACTGAGAATACTGAAAATGACCCTTGATCTCGATAACAGCGGAAGCGGGGATTCAATGGATAGCGAGTACATACCAATGAACAGTCACAAGCGCTTACAAAAGGTAGGTATTTCTCAATGGCATGGGAACAGTCATTCTTTCCTCAGCTCTACTCTCCCACTACCTTTGCTCTCTAATATCTTGAGTTTGGGGATTGAACATCACCAGCCAGTACTGAGCGTGGGCTGTGCTAAGTGTGCGATGTGTTAAGCACAAAGTGAAAATAGAAGCGCTCTTTAGCAAGGCATTAGTTACGGAAACAATCTTTCCAGGATGCTTAAAAATAAGTTGCTGTTTTTTTCTCCAAGGAGAACAGATGGACTTAGGATAACCAGCAGACATATCTACTGTCTCAGAGTCTGTATTATGAAACGATGGCAAGTGCAAAGCTTAGGCGTTTTAGAGTGAGTCATGCCGGCAACAAGATGGAAAATGCCTGTAATCTAAACCTGCTCTCAGAACCCAACGTGTGTTCATTGTAATCAGGATGTGTGTTTGTGTGTGTGATAAGGAGGAAGGGGTTTGCTGGCTAGTGTCATAAGGCGATGGGGAGAATCTTTGCAGTGCTTAATACCTTATTGGCGTGTGGGATGTTGTTAGAAAAAGAGTCTTTTTGTTTGCGTGGATTCAGAAGAAAATGCTGCTTGGAGTGCTGGCATCAGGCAACTGGCAGGCAGACAGAAGATGTTTTAAAGACAGACAGCAACCAGCATTACGCTATAGTTACCTGTCATTTCTGTCTCTCTCTGCTTGTTTGCACAACTAATAACTTTCAAAGCAGGAAATGTTGAAAGCTTATCTCAAGGTGTTTGATGGTCAGTTTTTGTAATGACCCCATGAAATTCTATTGATGATACTTGAGACTGTGGGGTTGCCTTGACGGGCCCAAATGTAACAGATGGAGACAAAGTAGTTCAGGCAGTGGAATAACTTCCCCCAAAACGTTTGGAAGGGGACACGGCAAGCACTGAGAGAATAGGTGGGAGGGAGAGACAAGTCCTGACTTACCAAGTCCTAAGGGCTGTCCTTCTGAGACAGTGGCTGACGGGGGCAGGGGAAGGCGGCTGAAGCTGGGAGCGGTTGCAAGGCTGCAGTGGCAGCAGAATATTTTCCACACACACCCATGTGTTGCTGCACGGGAGAAGCCGAGACGGGCACCTTCCATCCTGAGTCAAAGAACAGAGATGGAGAAGTCCCATCTGAGCAGCCCAAATTAAATGAAAATTTAGTGGAGGATGAGTTTAATGCCACCCACCATACCTTTAACTTTGAGGGGGATGTGTCCAGTACCACCCCTAAGCCCCTCCAATAATGATGTCCCTGAAAGATGATCTCTTTTATTGGACCAACCTCTGCTGGTAAGAGTATGCAAGTAGAAGTGAAAGGAATAGACAGTTCAAGCCAGTTGGAGTGAGGTCTTTTAAATACATATTTCTATTTTTGTATGTTTTTTATGCTGTAACCCATCCTTAGCCTTCAGGGAAGGGCAGGATATAAATTTAAATAAATAAATAAATTTGTGGCCTGCCAATATTATTCTCACATTCAGAGGGGGGGGGGCATGCTGTTTAGGGCTTATGCTGCTATGATTACTTCATAAAAAATTGATGCTGCTTGGTATATCATGCATCGAGCATTCCTATATCTCAGGCGTATTCCAGAGCAGGGCATGAGAAACAACGGGAACAGGAAAAGAAACAAAATGGAAGAGAGATGCGGTGCATGAATACACATCAATTTTGAACGTATCGCTACTGTGAAGTGTGTTGACATTTACTGTGAAGTTGTTTGGCACATCACATGACATGGGCTAACCAATCAGTGACTTCAAATAGAACTACTGAACAAATACATTTTGAAAAATGAACTTTTTAAAAATATAGACAATGGTCCGGTCCAATGTGGCAAATTCATCTAAGTCAGAGTTCCCCTTGAACGATCAATTAGGCTCTAAAACACACTTATAAATGTGTGCAAGGGAAGAGAACACACCTCTGACCAGCATGCACTTTTATCCCATTGCATCTATAATTAATGATCTATACACACAGTATTAAATCCACCCAACTAGTGTCAACGTACGTCTCTGAGCAGGTAGAACTTCACAAGAAAAAAGTTGCTGATCATCCAAAAAAATTTCCCCTTCTTGTCAGAACTAATCAGCATCAGGTAAGTTAATGGAGAACACAAAACCTATTTAAAAGCTACATTTACCACTTGGCTGATTCCATTACAGTGTGTAATAGCCAGGTGTCACATTCCCACTCAAAATGTCCGTCTCAATGCTTTCTGGGGCTCCTTGAATTGACCAGAGGCTGCACGGAGGGGGACTCCCTGGAAATTTGAGGCTTCAAGGGGAAGACTCTCTCCAGGTGATGATAATCGGCTTTCTGATGAAGTGGAAAGTAAAACCAGGCAACTAGGCAGGGTAGAATAAAGAGGATGTTTCTGGGGAAAGGTGGAGAATGTATGAGTAGGGAGTTTACCATTAGGACCTGGATAAGGTCAACACTATTGCATACCCCAAATGCTCAAAAATCATGAGTCTCCCATGCTGCCCTCCCCGCAAAATTAACCTTACTCTAAAAAACCCCAAACATAGTGGGTGATTTCAGACGTTACGTGGTCCCAAGTCACCACAGTGGATTCTCGGCAGTGGCGAGCCAGCTAACCACCCCCCGTGGTCAAGGAGCGCCCCGAACAGACATGACGGGACCGGGACCACGGCAGGGAATCGGGCCGCCAGACCACAGACTGGGGCAGCGCAACATACGTGACGCTGATCCCCGGCTGGTCAAAACACCCAGAAGGAGCTGGGCAGGGGCGGGACACAGACATGGCCAGCTGAGGGCAAACGAAGCCAGAAGGGACAAAAGGGAACGCCCACACAAAGGAAATGGGAAGGGAGGGGGAAGAGGGAGAACAGCCGCTGAGGTACCACACACAACAGGTACAGAGACAACAAGGGCACAGTGGAACACAAAGCACAAACACATGCCCGGGCGTGCACACACCCATATGGGAAAGGAAGGGAAGGGGTGGGGTGACACAGCGGAACAGACAACAGACACGGCACAATGGGCACAGGGGGGGGAGGGGCAAGGGACAGGGAAGAGGGGGGAAACAGCACAGGGGCAGAGCTGGACACAGGCAACGGCAACCAGAACCCCCACTACAGAACAGTCTGCACGGGCACCCCCACGGCACCACAGGCAGTCCCGGAATGGGGGGCTGCAGGAGGTCTGGGCAGAGGCACAGCAGGAGCCCGCACGGCACAGGGAGCAGTCCAGGAATGGGCCAGGAGGCACACACGCACCCCAAGGGCCGGCGATGTGGTGATGGAGGGCAGGCAAGAGAGGCGGAGCAGTGCAGCAGGTCCAAAGATGCATATCCCCCCCCCAGGAGGAGGACGGGTGGGGCCGGCCGGGACCCCAGAACCCCGAGGTCACACGGGCACCCATGGGGGGGCAGGGGTACCAAAGGGAGTGCAGGCGGATGAGAATTGTCAGCAGCACCCAGGTGGGCCGGGGGCCAGTCAGGAAGCCGGAGGCGGAAAGTGGAGAAGGCAGACATGGAAGGGAACACCAGGTGCAGAGGCAGACAGGTGGGCCCCCGGAGAGGGCCTGGAGCCACAGACAGGGCCAGAGACACCCCAGGAAGCAGGCAGCACAGCAGCATGGCCAGGACATCAAGGAGGGAGCAGGCAGCGGACCACGGTGGCAGGGCAGAGCCAGGAGCCCACACGGGCGCCAGCAACTGGGGTTTGGGAGGCACAGGGGAATTCGCAGCCAGCTGCTGGGGGCCACGGAGGGCCCAGGCGCCGGGTGCCCCACCTGGTGCACAAGGTGGGGCCAATGCAGTATGCCCCGGTGGTACCCCAGCACGGACATGTGGTGGGCGATCAGGTAGTACGTCTTGAAGGGATCCTGCATGGAGAGACCCAGCTGCACATTGGAACGGGACCACACGCCGGACAGTGCCGCCAGCTCCGCCGCCGTAGACTCAGACGCGCAGCAGTCAGCAGCAGAAGGCCACAAAAGCTGACCCAGCTCCAACAGCTGGTGATACACTGCCCCACGAGAACTCTGGTACCCATGGGCCCCGTGAACGCAGCCAAAGTAGGACACGGCTAGGGCAGGGCCCCCCTCCACAAGACAGACCGCATAGGTGGCCAGACTGCACACAGACAGGGTAGACACGGTCTCTGCTGCAGACCACCCTGCATGCGAGCACCTCATCTCTGGGATGCGCCCATCGGGAAAGGGAATTAGTCCCAGCGTCTCAGCATGCAGTCGGCAATCCTGGGCGCTCGCCTCGTAGCTGAAGTAATGAAGGCCAGAGCTCAGGCACACATAAGCACCCGACAGGCTGTCCAGGCAGCTCATGAGCAATTGCATGGCCAGGGTACACCACAGGTCACACAGGGCCATGGTCTTGTGGAAGGTCCACGTATGGGGGGCCCCATTGGGGCTGGGAGCACATCCAGCCATGGTCCAGCACACCAGAGAGAATAACATGGACAGGGGGCCCCACATTCCCTGGACGGATGGGAGGGGTCTCGGGGGCACCAAGGCCGTGCGAGAAAGCCACAGGCCACAACAATGTATGACATCAGAGCGAGGCGTGGGGTGCAGACCCAGCACAGCTGCAGGAACCGAGCACACAGACAGGACAGCTGACACACTAATCAGGCAGGCAAGGACATGATGTTGCCAACAGGGAGAGGTGGGAGGTGATGACAGGAGGCATGCAGCTGCAGCCTGCATGCCCGGGTGCACGCCGGGCCATGCGCACGGCTCCATGCTGGGACAGCAAGTACGCTCAATAGCACGCCCCCGCCGCCCTGGGCCGCCCGCCCTGCAGGAGACCACCCAGCCAGACAGGGGCGGGGTACCACCCATCCCAGCCTACACCAATCCTGACTGCTGAGGTGCACCTGGGCACTTACCTGAGGGTTACCATGGCCCGGAGTGCATCAGGGGCCTGCAGGGTCCACCACGTCTGGAGGCGCTCCCTAGCCCAGCTCAGGGCTCAGCGGTGTCCGGGGCAGACCTACAGGCCATGAGTCGCAACCGGACTAGGGCTGCAGCGATCCGCGAGGTGGCCTGGCGCCTCCACTGGAGGAAGGAGACCATGCGCCGGGCCACCCTGCTCGCTATGCCCATTGCCCGGCGGGTGTGGGTCACAGAGCGGGCACAGGGATAGTGGGCCCAGGCACTGGCTCAGTGGGACGAGGCTGACTGGAGGGTGCACTTCTGGATGGACAAGCTCACCCTACTGCAGCTCACGGAGCTGCTCACGCCCTGGATGGAGCAGCAGCACACCCCCATGAGGACCCCCATTCCCATGGTCCAGTGGGTGGCCATCAGGGTCTGGGCCCTGGCAACGCCCGACTCCTGCCTGTCCGTCTCGCAGCACTTCAGTGTCCAAGTGAGCATCGTTGCCTGCATCCTCCGGGATGTCTGTGAGGCCGTGGAGGGCGTCCTCCTGGACAGAGCGATCCAGCTGGTGGATCAGGTGGCCGAGATGGCCGGCTTCGCGGCTGGAGGGTTCCTCAACTGCATGGGCGCCGTGGACGGCACCCACATTGAGATCCTCCACCCATCCGCGGGGTAGGCCGCGGAGTATGTCAACAGGCACGGGTATCACTCCCTGCAGCTTTCGGCAGTTGTGGACCACCGGGGGTGGTTCACTGACATCTTCACGAGCAACTCTGGGCGCAGCCACGATGCCTGGATCATGACCATTTCCCCCGTCAATGCAGAATGTACCGCGGGGACTTTGCAGACATGGGGATGGCCTGGATAGAGGGGGTGCTGATGCCCCCCTGCATCCTGGGGGACCCAGCCTACCCCCTCACCCGGTGGCTGATGAAGGTGTACCCGGTCGCCCGGACCCCGGTGGAGGCGCTGTACAATTCCCGCCAGTGTTCCAGCCAGACTATGGTCGAGAGGACCTTCAGGGTCCTCAAGCAGCACTGGAGGCGCCTCGTTGGCGGGCTGGACTACACGGTGGAGACCTTGGCCCTGGTGATCGGTGCTTGCTGCATGCTGCACAACGTGTGCAAGACCGATGGGGCAGCCTTCGAATACCCCATGCCTACCCACCCTCCAGGCCCCGTGCCTCTGTATGTGAACAACCCGAGTGAGTACCGTTACACCAAGCGCATCCGTGCCACCCTGGCCAGGCACATCGGCCAGGAGGCCGAGGCGTGAGGGGGAACACCGCCCAAACCACCCCCGTGGGGTCCCGCGGGGTTCCCTGGTCGAGCCCCTATATGGGCGTGGTCCACACCCCCCATCTCTGGGCCCATGAGCAGACCACAGGAGGTGGTAGTGTGTTCCATGCATTTATTATATCGCCCGCTGACACGTGCCCTCACCACCACCACCTCGGCAGCCCCTCCCCCATGGCGCATGATGCTCCCCCCACTCAGACCACCCTCCCCCATTCCCCTCATCCCCCCCTGTCCCCTGCATTTCCTGGGGTGCCCCCTCAAATGCCCTGTGGGCGCCACAGAGCTCTGGGAGCTCCCCTTCCCCCGCTGTCCGTGTCCCCAACGGTGTCCGGGAGGCCTTGGTGTCCGGAGGGGCAGGCGGTGGTGGGAGGAAGGGAGGACCTGGGAACTGAGGGCCCCCCTGGGCGGCTGCTCCCTCTGGAGGCCGGCGGGGACCAGGAGGTGGATGCGGGGCCCCTGTTGACATGGAGGTGGGTGGGGAGCTGGTGGGGGCGCTGAGGGGCCTGGCAAGGGGCCCTGGGCAGGCAGGGTGCCTGGCGGTGCGGCTGTCATCACATAGGCACACATAGTGCCCACGTGCAGGAGCAGGGAGGTCCCAATGTCATGGTACCTGTTCATCTTGGCTGAATGCTCCTGCACCATCCCCACGATGGCCTGTTCAAGCTGCCCGAATGCCTCGACCTGCCTACTGTGCTCCCGGCGCTCCTGGCTCCGCTCCGGGCGCACCTCTGCTTGGAGCCTCTGGTCCCTGGCCTCCGCCTGTTTCAGGGATCGCTCTATGGCCGCCTCCATGCGGTCCATGGTTGCAATCATCTGCTCCCCTTGTTCCACCGAGATCCGCATGATGTCCACTGCCTGGTCCTCCCTCCGGTGTCGTACCCGTGCCCAGTGCTCCCTCATCCGCTGGGCTGGGGACACGGGCCCAGGTTGCTGTGGCCCCTCTGGCTGCCCTGTAGGGTACAAAGCAGTTAATCATTTGCTGCCCCGGGTACCTGCCCCCGGGCCAGGGAGGGGCCCAGGATTCTCTGTCCCCCCCCTTAGCACCCTGTACTCCCCCAGGTCCCCCATCCCACCATGTGTCGCGGGTCCCCCCTGGCCATTCTGCCCCCCTGGGCCCCCTCCCACCCTGCCTGTGTGCCTCACCTGTGTCCTCCGGCTGCTGCCTGGGCTGCTCTGCACCGGCCTCTTCGTCCGCATGCCTCTGGTGCTGGGGCATTCCGTGCCCTGTGGGGGTATGCGGGGGTGGTTGGTGGAGGGCTGCCGACCATGTTCCGGCTGCCCCCTAGGCCCTGGGACTGTGTTCTGGGGTGTCGAGGCTGGGTGGGGCCTGCCCCCGGGCTGGGCCATCCCCAACCCCCCCTCGCCCCTGGTCCGTCCCCCTGTCCCACCCGCTTGCTTACTCTCAATGTCCATCTCTGATCCCTCCGAGGCCGGTCCCTCCACGTTGCTGTGCTCCCCCTGTGACCACTGATTGAGGGTGATGAGGGTGTCAGCCTCGGAGTCCCGCTGTCCGGCCAGGGGGTGGGGGCTCTCCGGGCTACTGTCCGGGGGGGGATACAGCTCTCCGAGGTCCTGGGGAGTTCCTCATGGGGGTCTGGGGCCCTGGAGCGGGTGCCTTTTTGTGGGGTGGCGAGGGGAGGGGGTACCTCAGCTTGTTCCCTGCCCTGGACCATGGCACTCCCCACGAGGCGTGGGGCGACTATTGATCCCTTCATATGGAGTATGCGGTCCAGGGCATCGTAGAAGGGGGTGGTCCGGGCTCCGTGTCTCTGGACCGCTGGTTGTTGTCCCATATGGCCTTGTACCCCCTCTTCAGCTCTCTGGCCTTGAAGTGGCACTGTGTGAGGGTCCGGTGATGCCCCGCCGCCTCCGTTTCCCACATTATCTCCCGGAACACATGTTCATTTCTCTGACTGAGCACGAGCTCCAGCTGATCCTCCAGGGTCCCCCAGATGTGGATAAAGTCCCGGGTCTCCTGGAGCCCCCACTGCCCCCCTCGGTGGTACGGCCTTCTCCCCTTTCTCCGCTCTGGTTCCTCCTCCTCCTCTTCCTGCTCCTCCTCCTCCACCACCTGGGCAGGGCCCGTGTCCTCTGGGGGCCTGGACTCTCGGGCCCGTCTCCGTGTCTACAGGACACAAGCGGAGGGGTGGGGGGGTGTTGGTGGGTGGCTGGTTGCCGGTCTGCCCCGATCCCATGTCCCTCCCCCTTCCCCCCCCACCGGCCAGCCGGTCGGTCCCCCACCCCCCCTTGATTCCCCTGTGCTGCCAGGTCCGCTTCCCTTCGTCCCTCTTACCCGTTTCCGGAGTGCCTCCTCTCCCGGTCTGGTTGATGTCCCCAGGGTGGCCTGTCCTGGCTGCTGCTATCCCTCCACCTCTTGCATGTGCAACATGACCACCTCCTCCTCTGCCTGCACCTCCTCCCCCTCCTCCCTCGCTCTCTCGCCCACCACTCTCCTCTGCCTCCCGCCATGTCCCCCTGCTGCTGTGTGCCCTTTAAATCTCACTCCGTGGCCTGTGTTGTTGCTGGTTGCCTGGCAACGACGCTGCGTGCTTTGTCCCCGGCTGGGAATCATTTTGTTTGATTGTGGTCGGTGATTGTCGTCCAGATGTTACTTTTTTTTTGTTTCCTGGTGGGAATCTCTTTGACCACACTTCTGGAGATGGTCTGGGCCGGAGGTCCAGAAGTGTAGTTGATTTTGACCCCATGTGGGTATTGACTGTGGTGAACATCTGGCGGCCACCGAACAGACATTCAGGGCGCTTTAGCCCCGCCGCGGGATTGACCGTGGTTCACTGTGGTTGTGCGTGATCTCGTAACGTCTGAAAATACCCATTGTGTTTAAAATCATGAGCTTGTTAAAAAAAACACATTTTGGGTTCTTTCTCGTTGCCTCTTGGCAATTGAGCTGATAGGGTTTGCATGAGATAGGTGTCCAAGGGCTCTGGTTGAAAAATGTTTTGGGGAAATTCTATTCAAATTTTTGACAAACATAGAGATTCTATACAAAGTGAAGTATAGAAGTACTTGTTTAACTTCCATTATCCATCCTCTGTGCATCAGATAGTTGGGAATAGTGTTTCTTGTATCTGAAAAAACTTCATGATAACTGTACAGTGTCTGAACACCTTTTGGGGGCAGAAATCTGGCCAATCATGGAAAAACTGGCAAAGAGGTTTGATAGTAAAGTTAGTATATGGTTTGGGCCCTACCTATCTGAAAGGCTGGAGTCCTCTTCTGCTATACTCTGTTGTGACCCCTATGATCAGCTTTGGAAATCCCTTAACCGATACAGCTGTCCGACTGGTGGCCCATTGGTTGGATCCAGCCCATGGTAGGGTTCCATCCAGTCTGCGGCCTTAAAAACTGATGTTTTTACATTATTTATTTAGATTTTTATCTTGCCTAATACCAGGCTCAGGATGGATTATAATTAGGGCTGAAACAAGTACCTGCAAAACCAGATATATCTGTCAAAATTGCCATACTTGACCTGACCTGGTAATATAGGGTACCGATTGGTTCTCCATTAGTGCCCGATGGGCTACCCAATGTACTGATTTACTGTTTTTCGTCCTAATTTTCTGACTTCCAATACTGATTTTCCAATTTCTGGTACCAGCTCCTATATCAATTTACCGATCTGTAAAATGGTAAATCAGCAATTCAGTAATGGCAATATCCCATAATTTCAGGTAATCAGGTCCCTGACTCAATACTTAGGTACCGAATGGGCACCCAGCGGACTACTCAAAAACGTGGTTTTTACCCACAGATAGTTAAATGAACTATCCGTTTCAGCTCTACATAATAAAACCAAATATAAACAATTAAATAATACCAAGTGAAATTTATCCTACACTCTAATGCCCAACCCATCCCTGTGCCCACCCCCAAAGCTCACCTGAACAAAAAGGCTTTATACTGTTTCTGGAAAAAGTACAGGTTTGAAATTTGTCAAACCTCAGAGGGCAGGGAGTTCCAAAGATGGGAAACAACAACTGAGGACACCTCCATACTGTCCCTGTTCCACATGGCACACTGAAGACGCAGCCAGAAAGCCGTTCCTGGATTACTGAAGAAATCATGATGGGACATAGGACATTTTTGCATGGATGCCCCCGCCCCCCGCTGGGTGTGCAGGCAGGTGTGCAGTGGGGGGAGGGGCACATCCATGCAAATGCTACTGCAGTGGGTGAGGGTGGATGCGTACTCCCGCGCTACACCCACCTCCACCCATCTACACTCATCACCCATGCACGGAGCAATGGGCTCCAATGCCTGATGCTCCATGGGTAGAGGTGGGTATGAGCCCATGGGAATGGGCACACATCCACCTCCACCCACTGCAGCCACATATCAATCCCCTTACCCACCGCGGTCCCTTTAAAAAGGTCCATAGAGGAGACACCAATTCCTAAGTTATGTTGGGCCCAAGCCTTTAAAGGATTTACAGGTCAAAACCAACACCTTGATTAGGACAGGAAGGTACAAGAAGTCAGTACAGACCCTGGAGTACCAGAGGAGGTCCTCAGGAGGTACCATCATACCTCTCAAGGGTCCTGGATTTTCCAGGATGTCCCTGATTTCACACTTGTTTTGTTCTCTGTCCTGCAGTCCCAGAAAACTGTGTTATTGGCCCTTTTCACATGGGCCGTGGTGGGTAGAGTGGTGGGTGCCGCGGCGGGTGGGGGGGTGCATGGGGGTGCCTTCCCATGGACCCCCACCCATGTCCACACACAGAGCATTGGGCATTGGTGCCTGTTTCTCCATGTGTGGGTGATGGGTGGAGGTGGGTGAAGCACGGGAGCATGTATGTACCCCCACCCACTACCCATGGTGTTCCCACAGGTGCCTACCCATCCCCCCCTGCTGCGGTGCATGGGTGCCTCACTCGCACACATGTGTAAGGGGGGGAGGTGCCCATGTGAAAAGGCCCAAAGTCCCTCATTAGAAAGGGAGAGGTGAAGGAGAGTGATTTGCAAGCCATCAATGGGGGAAATGAGTTGGATTCACTAGTCTGAAATCGCCAGGCACGTTTTCCAGCCGTCTTAAGCAGTGTGGACTATGTTGAATTACTATGTATGCAAATTGTAAGCAAACTATTTCCTACATTGTCCTGCATTTTAAGTGTCACTGTCCCTCATTTCAGAGTTCAGGGGTTGAGAGGTATGGGTACCTTCAGGAAATGGGCCACCATGTTAAGCATCATTATTTTAAAAATCAACTATGAATGTTCAGAATGACACCATACAGCAAAAGTTCCAAACTCTGTATGTTTAACTCACACAGTTTGCATTGATAGGTTTGAACAGGGTTTTTTCACCCCTTCACTGGAGAAAGAAGAAGCCTGAAGCACTCCGGAGCACCGCCGGAGCCGGACCCACCGCTGCTGCTGCCGCTGGACCCAGAGCCAGAGCCCCTGCACCACCAGGTAGGTCAATCCCTGGGGTGGGTTGTTGGTTTTTTAAAAATCTTAGCAGGCTGGGGAGGGTGGGGAGGGAAGTGAGACCCGGCGCCCCTTCCATCTGTGCAGTCTTCCCCTGTTCAGTCTTCCAAAGGCTAAAATGGGGTGCTACTTGGCTAGATCAAAACAAAGCTATGTCTTCCTGCCAAGAGATATACATCAATCATTGCACCGCCATAGCCTTCTCTGTCAAAGAGAATAACCTTTGGTTATTATTTGTATAGTTTCCTAATCCAATTGTGTTTATAGTACAGTTCACAAATTTCAACCAAGGGGATTGATACATTCGTGAACGTTCACTGTCCTCCAGAAAACACATTTTTGGATAATGGATAGGTGAAAATTCCAGAATCTTAAACCAATATCCTATTTGTCTTATGGTTATAATAGTTTTCATATTAGCCAAACTGGTCTCAAGTCTCATAAAAGCTGCCGGCATAGATGGTGGGAACCCTAACAGACCCCTCAGGAATTTATTTGGGGTTATGTTTATATCTTCTTCCACCACAAAACCCCAGATTTCAGAGCCGTACAGTAGCTGGGACAAAACCTTTGTTCGAAAAATATGGAGAATAGTGGTTACTGATTTCCTTGCATAGTTGTTATTAAATCTCCTAATAGCCATAGCTGATTGGAAAACTCTAGTCTTGATACCTGATTGATGATTTTTCCAGAAGGGTGAAGGACACAGTAGTAACCCTAGATATTTAAAATTCTTTTACGATTTCAAGCCTGATACTATCCATTTCCCAAGGGAATCTTCTAGCTCTGTTTCCCCAAAGTGCTGTCTTAGTTTTAGTATAATTTATACAGAGTTATTTCTTCTCACACAGATCATCAGAGAACTTTGACAGTGCTCTCTGCAAACCTATTGGAGTCCTAGAGATGATCATAGCGTTGTCTGCATACAGTAGAACTCCAACTGGGGTATTTAAGAGTATAGGCGGGTGGAAGTCAGGATTGTTCATCTCATTTATAAGATCATAAACATATAAGTTAAAAAGTATGGTTGCAAGCACACACACTTGGCAGACTCCTTTTTGTATAACAAATTTCCTAGTCACTTCTTGCATGCCATAGCGGACTTGGGCCCAGCCAGGTATTTTCATGGTAGGCTACAATGAGTCTTAATAACACTGGATCCAGCCCTAATTTATGCAATTTTGTCCAGATAATTCCCCTGTCTATGGTATCAAAAGCAGCCTTTAGATCTATAAAAGCAACATAAATTGCTGCTTTAGCCACTTTAGTATATTTATGGTGCAAATATTGAAATGTGACTAGGTGGTCCAAAGTAGAGTACCTCTCCCTAAATCCCGCCTGAGACTCTGATATTAACTTCTCACCTTCAGTCCAGTTGGAAAGACGTTGCAGCAGGTGATGCCCAAAAATTTTGCAAGAGCTATTTAGTAAACTGATTGGGCGGTATGATTCAGGTTTTTCTTTACTGCCCTTTTGGTAGATCAGCACAATAGTATGGCCTTTCCACATATCAGGGAAATAACCTGTCTCTATTACATTGTTAAACCAAACTACCATAAGTGGACTCCACCAATTGGAGTTAGCCAGAAATACTTCCCATCTGGTCCTGGGACCTTATTCTTCTTCTGCAAGTTAATAAGATAAAGAACGTGCTCCTCAGTAATATAATAACATGAAGCTGGATGAAGGTTTGCCAAACTTGGAGCATTGGAGGTAGATGCTACTGCAGCAAATTGGGTGAAAAAATATTTCACCCAATCTTCTGGGGGGATATTACAGTCTACATTTTTATAAAAATGAATCTATCCCCTGTGCTACTAGCCTCCAAAAAGCCCTATTATCTTTTTTCTTAGCTGCCAGTTTTAACTTTTCCCACTGCTGGTCATAACAGGCTACTTTTTTCCTTTGCAATAACCCTTTGTACTGTCTCCTTAGCACTCAAAAAGTATACTCTTGGTATTCCTTTCTTAATTTCTGGCTATTTTGTAACTCCCTATTTAGCCTTTTTCCCCTCGGTCCTGCACTCCTGATCATACCAGGGGACTCCACTCCTTTGGACTTTTGGGGACAAATGAGAAATGGGCTTAATCAGACTTGGTTTTAACAAACTAATAATATTAGACATACATTCTGAGATCTCCTTGGGTTCCTTGGACAGGACAGCTAGATTCCTGAGCCCTTGTAAATCATCTTCCTGCAACCTTTTATCTATGTTATTGGCCAGTTCTTCATCCCAATGTAAACGTGTGTTAGAGATGATTGGGACAATATTACCCCTACCTTCCATCCCCACTCCCCCCTCACTAGTCTGCTGGTCCTAGACTATTTAAATTTCCCCCCCCAAAATGCAAAATTAATGCAGAATGATCACTCTCCGCACATCGAGAGATCTCAAAATATTTAATACAAGCCCGGTTGCATGATTCTATGAGTACACAGTCAATTGTGCTTGACCTTCTGCCTATGCAGAAGGTGATGTCACCAGAGCTGGAGCTAGGAAATGAACCATTTATTGTGTGCAGATTGAATGACATCATTATTTTATACAATTCGCTAACTGCTTTATTTGTGCCATTATCTTTAAACTCTGGGTATGGAATCCCATAAATCTCATTTAGAGTTATAAAGTCCTCATCATTCCAAGAGTATCCCCCCAACCTAGCATTAAAGTCCCCTCCTAAAATTATTTTATCCATTTGATAACCTTGTTTTAGGCCGTTTTTAGACGAGTGCACGGTGCGCTCGCGCGTGGGTTCCAAAATCCTGCGAGACGGGATTAGACGAGACGCTGCCGCAAGTCATGTGCACAGGAGAAGGATGTGCATTCTTTTCCGGCCGTGATTTGACCACCTCGATCGCCGACCCGGTCAAATCGCGGCCGGAAAAGAATGCGCGCCCCCCCTCCCGTGCATGTGACTCACGGCAGTGTCTCGTCTAATCCCGTCTTGTGGGATTTTGGAAACCATGCGTGAACGCACTGCCCGCTCGTCTAAAAATGGCCTTAGACTCAATACAGTCTGCAAACTGCTTTCACTTATTCTGTACCAAGGCCCTCGTGGGTGTAGGGGGAATATAAACAATCACAACAATCCATGCAGGTCCATTATTGGACTTTAGCCTCACTGCCAGGCACATATCATTGAATGTTGAAACTTGTTCTGTTGACCACTCTCTATCATTAGCTATCATTGTGAGATGTCGCGCGTGTGAGCACCCTTGAGTTTTCAAAGTTTGCTTAACAAATTAAAGTATCTAAATTCTTGTATATAAAAGGGGACTGTACACCATGTTTCCTGGAGCAATATTATATCACATTTTGTGATGAAGGACAAACAGTCTTCATCCTCTAATTTACCAGACACCCCTCTCATGTTCCAAGATGTCAGAGAGAGATTCTGTCTGTGTTTCCTTTGTTGTTACTCCACTTAGGCTGCTTTCACACATGACAAAAACGTGGTATTATAATTGCTGGAGTTTTGTAATGTGTGAATGCACTATTCCCCTTTTATGCTGCGAGATCTTGGGCCATTGTAAGAGCTACCAAATGTGACTTTTACAATGACCTGAGATCTCGCAGCATAAAAGGGGAATAGTGCATTCACACATTACAAAAAACTACAGAACTTTAATACCCAGTATTATCTCCAGTTATTATAATAGCCCATTTTGTAAGGTGTGAAAGCAGTCTTAGTCACTGAGGTCCCTGTATTGGATACTTCAATCCCTCCAGGTTAGAGACCTCCCCTTTCCCATGAATCTATGGGGGATTCTATTTCTACACTCAGTTGGTCTAAAGATGTAGTTAATGCAGCCACATTTGAGGCAGATGGTCCCATTTCCCTGAATGTTGACGTAGTATGTCCAGTGTGTTCCAATCCATACTCTTCAGCATTCAAGTACCTGCTATTTCCCCATTCTTTATCAGACCAGGGTACATACCCGGTTGAATGAACCAGTGGCAGTGGGGGAGATCCCTGAATGACAATAGGCGTAATGGTTCCCCCCGCCCCCCCGCGGGACCATTTTACCTGGACAATAGGGTCTATTGGAACCATTTGGACATTATTCTTAATATCTCCCAACCTCACCCTAAGCGACCCTAATTGATCTATTATGTCCTTCTGTTCTTCCACAGGCAGAAGTTCCAAAACAGAAATTAAGGCCATTTCCCTTTTATCATAAAGCTCCTCCTCAGTTTTAGATAGTGAATTGTTATCCAAGTCCTGTAGGCACTCATGGATAACGGTACTATAAGTCTTGGTACCTGTTGGACCTCTTAGTGGGTTATACCTGTCATCAGTTAACCAACCATCATCTAAATCCCATGGGCACTCATTAAAAACAGAATTGGAAACTGGGGCATTCGAGGGATCTGTGGATTGAATAGACCCTTCCTTAGAAGACACTTTTATTGGGGATTTTAACTCAATAACATTCAGAGACTGACCTAGGGCAATAAGGTTAGTTGATTCAACATCTATGACTTCAACTTGGAGATTGATCAAATCTAAAGACTCATAATTATGATCATTCTTCCCCTTGCTAGAGTCATTACTAGAATAGGCAATAGGAACTATTGTCAGATTATTGAAACATCTGACTAAATGAATGCCACATTTTTCTAAACGAGATTTATAGCTATACACCTTTTGGGCAGCATGCTCCTAAGTAAAAGTAACCATTGCCCTAGCTTTGTAATAATTATAAAATAAATATTCTATACATTTAATATCTGTTGAAATAATTAAATTAAATGTAACTTTCTTAATTAATTTTATCAAATGCTTAATACGGTCACTTTGGGAAACAACACTCTTGGGTTTGGATAATTAATAAAGGCCAACTGACTATGATTTAGGCACAACTTGCATTTGGGAGCAGAGAAAAACTGCCTAGCATTGGACAAGATCTGCTCTCCCTTTATAAAGGGCTTGCTAGCTGTAGGATAGGCCCAGGGATCTTGACTGTCTCTATGGCAATTTTGGGTGACTATAGCAGAGATCTCCTTACTCTCCTTACGCTTCCCACCCATTATTACTGGCATTGTGTTATCTTTCAGATCTGTGCCTCCTAGTTTAATCTCTAAACTAATGTTACTTACTGTCTTCATTTTAACTTTCCTTGGGTTAACCTCAACCTCTGTATTACTTCCTTTCTTTTAGGAATGGGTGAACACATTGCGGTTCGGTTTGGTCTGGTTCGGTTTGGCCGTTCGGTTCGACCACTCGGTTTGGTCATGCTCGGTTCGGGTGTTCGGAAAAAGGCTCTCTGTGTGAGGAATGATGGCCCCAGACCCATGACAGTGGGTCCTGGGGCTAGAATGGCAGCTTCTGGATATTGGGACAGCCCTCCCTGCCTGTAACTTGGCCCCAGAACCCTGATGGTGGGTCCTGGGGCTGGAGTGGCTGTTTCTTGATGCGGTGGAATGACATCGCCTCTGTGCGAGGAATGATGGCTCCAGACCCATGACAGTGGGTCCTGGGGATAGAGTGGCAGCTTCTAGATATTGGTCACAGCTCTCCCTGCCAGCAGCGTAGGCCCCAGAACCCTGACGGTGGGTCCTGGGGCTGGAGTGGCTGTTTCTTGATGCG
>QEPC01012762.1:1021754-1035889 GCA_003113815.1 Sphenodon punctatus
GGGGGGGGGGTTAGGTGCCTCGGTCCTTCCAATCCGCAGCCCGCCTCCCTGCCCCACTCCTGCCGGGCACCCCCCTTCATGCCCCTCAGCCGCTGTGCAGGGACCCCTCGCTCTCCTTACCCGTTTTTGGGGTGCCTCCATCCCCTGACTGGTTGTCCCCTTTGGGTTGGCCTGCCCTGGATGTTGTTGCTGCTGCTCCTCCACCACCTTCTCCTCCTCTGCCTCCTCCTCCCTTCCTCGCTTGCCCTCCACTCTCCTCGCCCTTCTGCCTTGCTCCATCCCGCCACATTCCCCTGCTGCTGTGTGCCCTTTAAATCTCCCTCCCCGGTCTGTGTGTTGCTCGTTGCCTGGCAGCGATGCTGCGTGCTTTCACCACAGCTGGGGATCATTTTGTTTGATCCCGCCTGGTGGTTGACATTCAGTCGTTACGTTCGGTGGTTTCCCGATGGGAATCTCTTTGACCACGATTCCGGGGATGGTCCCGTCCCGACCTCCAGAACTGTGGTTGGCTTTGGCCCCTACGGGTGATTGACTGTGGTGAACATCTGGATGCTGCTGATCAGACGTTCACGGCTCTTTGGCCGCGCTGCAGGATTGTCTGTGGTTGACTGTGATCTCGTAATGTCTGAAATTACCCCTAGTATCAGCTGCTTCTGGCTTCATGTGGAGCCGGAAGCAGCTGGTACTAGGTGGCTGGAGGGCAGGTAACTCAAGCCACAGCACCGCGCGGGGTGCGGGGAACCAGACTGTCACTCTCACAGTCCTTGTCGTGTGCACTGCTGCACACACAGCAAGGCAAAGCTTCCTAAGGTGGCTGCCAACCCACCCGGGGAGGGTAGAGTGTGGCAGGAGTGGGCGGCCCACTGTAACAAGGAGGGGAAAAAACATAGCTGGGCTCAGCGACCCCTGACGGCAATTGGCATAAAGCCGGGGCCGCTCAATGGGTGCTATGCCCCTGAGCGGGAGTGTGTATGCACCCCCACCCACTGCCTGTGTCGTTCCCACAGGTGCCCACCAATCACCCCTGCACCCACTGCGGCGTTCACATGCCCTCCCCCGCACACATGTGTGAGTGGGGAGGAGGAATCCATGTGAAAATGGCCAAAGAGTGAGCCTGGGGTAGAAATATATCATTTCCATTAACTTGAAAAATTTCATGGCAAAATTATGGGTTCCAGTTAAATTTTACAAGTCGACAAAAAAATTTCATTGGGTTACTCATGCTAAATTCAATTATTATCACAGTCCAAATTGTCTGCAAGACCATTACAGGTGCTAAATAGCACAATGCTGCTGGTTGGGTAAGAGCAGCTCCCAGCTGTTACTAAAAGCTCCACCCAATATAGGAGACTAATACGTTCCAAAAACTGAAAACAAGAATGAAATCTTCTAGTACTGAGTCCTGTGTACTATCATCTTGCAAGAACGTGACAGGGCAGCCTTGGGCTGTAGCGTTCATCAGTGTCAGGGCTCCAGTGAGCCATACTGTTATAACTACTTGTCCCCACCAGGCTCCTTCTCTTCTCAGTACCTTGGGCAATTGCAGAACTCCTTCCAGCCCCAACCAAACACAGACTGACCTTACTAGAGTACAGACCTCCTGCATTTGCATCCCCAGGAGAAGTATGGTCTGTGGAGGCAGCCAATTCCCTTAAAGGGACAATCACTCCCAGTCCTATCCAGGCCCTAATCCTGTAGCCACTTAGAGCCAACCATTACAAAGATAATATTTCTTCAAAGAGGTGCAATGAACTAGTTGAAAAAATGTTTTGCTGTGACTTTTTTTTTTAAACTACATGAAAAATTTGCATCAAAATTTCAAGACTTTGAAAAACAAGTAACCCAGCAGTTCATGGAGTCCATTATTAAACTGAGGACAAAAATCTCCATCTATGGAAGTCAATGGCAACGCTCCCATGTACTTTAATGGTGGAGGATTGTACCCTAAAATAGCTACGCTGATGACAACACGCAAGAGATGTTATCTTCAAAGGCAGGAAAGGGGTCTCCCCAGACTGCTACCTCATCTGGGGTGGCCAGATATGCAAATTTTAGAGGACATGTATGAGAAATACAGCTTACAGGACTGCACTGCAGGTATGGATCATCCTTAAAGGGATAGTTCACCCCACTCATCAAGTATGCCTTCCTCCCTAAATTCTTAGTGAGACAGCATCCAAAACCTTTGCAGCCCTGCAAGCTATATTTCTCTGAAATGTCCTCTTAAAATTTGCATATCTGGCCACCCTAACCTCATCAAGCAAACTCAGGGATGAGGATTGAAGATTGGTGTTGGATGGAGCCCTGCGTTTAAATTCCAGCCCATCATTAGCAACGCTAATCTCACAACTTAGACATGAACTTTGTAAATGAGAACCACAACAACTCATTAAAGGTTAATGGGCAAAAAAATTATCCAAGGTCAGCAAGTCCATGGGCTCTGTTCTTTACTGGTTTTGGAATGTGGCCACCTGGCTGTAAAGCCATGATGTGTTGTCCGATTTGCATGGTCTTTAATTTTCAACAGGGCTTTTCTCTCCCCTCTCCCAGACTTTTCTTCCTTGTTATTCACTTTGAAAATGCCTCTCTGCTAACAAATGCTTTTTGACAACAAATCAATGTGCTCCCGTGTAATGGAATTAACTGAACTTACCCAGCTAAAGATCTGCTCTTTGATTATTGTCAATAACTAATCTCAGCATGGATGAAATGAAGAGACCTGTCTCAATCGCACATGGCTTACAGAACACAAATTATCAATTTGAGGGAACTTATGGCCTACAATGGGGTCAAGGCAGTTTAGCTACCAAGGGAGAGTTAAACAAAGGAACAGAGTAGCTATGAGCAAATCTCTGGTCCCAGCGAATTGAGAGAGCTTTCCTTTGAAGGTGGAAAGTCTGGGTGTTGTTTGTGCAACATTTCTGATGACACTAATGAGGGCCATGATCTGAATGACTAGAGATCAACTATTAAAACAAGGGCTCATGCCCTGGTGCTGAGCCGTATTCACCAGGCTGGGCTCTTAAAAAATAAAAGTCAGCCTTCCTAACTCAGAAGCACTACAGAGACTCTGGAATTACACATGAGATTGCTCTTAGGACAGTCACTCTTGTCGCCCTGTGTAGAACCATGCCACCCAGGAAGCATTTCCTCTAGGGATGTGCGAACGCGGTTCGGATGTTCGGAGTTTGGCCTGAACTCAGCTAGTTTGGATGCCCGAACTGAACACAGAACCCCCCGAACAGTTTGGGCACGTTTGAGCGGGAAAAACCTGGCTGGCAGGCACAGGGAGGGGGGCATCTGAGGAGCAGACTTCCTGGCGCCAGGGGTGGAGAGAGACTTGGTTTAGCAGCCAGTCTGCCCAATCACCATCCCTCTTTTCCTCAGACCACTGGCTTGGCAGTCTGCAATTGGCCAGAGGCTAGGCTGCACAGAGCCAATGGGGCTTGTGGTAAGGCGGGCGCAACAAGTAACAAAAGTCATTGCCTTCCCCCCTTCCAATTTATTCTGAGCTAGCCACTGATCCAGTCAGCAGGTGTTTTCAGAACTCTCCCTCTCCCAACAGTTTATGTTCTTCCCAATCCATTGCCATCACTATCCTCCTCCTATCTCACCCATTTACCTCATATTTTCATTTATTTAGAAATAGATTAGATAGATTTAGGTGCTATACCCTGCCTCAGCCTGCCTTCTGCTCATGCCAAAGTGCCTGTCTGCCCGCACTGTGGGCAAAGCTCGAACCCTGCTTCAGCTTCTCATGCCATGATGCCTGTCTGCCCGTCCTGGTTGCCAAGCTCGAACCCTGCCTCAGCCTGCCTTCTGCTCATGCCAAACTGCCTGTCTGCCCGCCCTGTGGGCAAAGCTCGAACCCTGCCTCAGCCTGCCTTCCTAGCCTGAGTGGCACTAGGGGTGTGGTTCGGCATCACCTCCTGCCAGTGTCCTCCACTGCCACGCAGGGCACCGGAAGGCCTTCAGTCCAGGAGGCTGCGGCTGTCCCTGCTGCCGGAGCAGGTGCAGGTGCTTCAGGGTCAGATGTTCATTATGGGCCACCAATGTCCCACATTTTTCATGTGATCCCCAGAAGTCCAGGGCTGGTGGTTTCCACCCCGGCTGCTAGAGGCAGGGCCCAATCCCTGAGCAATGGCAGCAGGGAGAGGAGCAGCAGTAGCAGCCATAACAGCCAGTTGAGGCTCCGAAGCATCAGTGCACCACGGAGGAGCTGGGGTGGGGGCAGCTGCCAAGTCCATTGGCAGCTGCAGGACGTGGAGGACAGTGTGACTTTCAACTGAAAGCCATGCTCAATGATTGCACTCGATGGGCAGCCCTTCTTGGTGGTCGGGGACATGGGGTTTAGGTGCCTGATTGGCTTCCTGGCCCCTCAGTTTAAGATGCTCTCGCACACCACCCTGAGTCAGGCTGCCACCGATGCCTGGCAGCCTGCAATGCCCGGCCAAGTAGGGGTGCCAGCCACCAAGCCCTGACTGGGCCTCTGCTGCTGCTCCACCGATGCCTGGGAGTCTGCAACGCCCAGACAAGTAGGGGTTCCAGCCACAAAGCCCTGGCTGGGCCTCTGCCGCTGCTCCACCGATGCCTGGTAGCCTGTAATACCTGGCCAAGAATGGGTGCCAGCTGCAGTTACTGTGCCCTGGCAATAAAATGTCTGCTGCTGCTGCTGTGCCATGGGTACTGTGGCCTGGTAATCTAATTTCTGCTGCTGCTGAGGCTGCCACTGCTGTGCCATGGGTACTGTGCTCCGGAAATTGAATGTCCACTGCTCCTGCCTCTGCTAATGCCGCCTCTGCCGTGCCACGGGCTCTGTGCCCTGGTAATCCAGTGTCTGCTGCTCCTGATGGTACTGCACATCAGCCATTTGCTCCTTTCTCTTGTAGACGGAAATAGCTCAGATGAGTGCACCAGCGGACCGGGACTGGGTGTCCACGAGATTCACCACTGGGCAAGGCTTGCCCAATTTGCAGTAGAGCTTCTTGAGATCAGTAGAGTACGATGCCAGTTTGCAACGCCAGGCCAAGTAGGGGTTCCATACTGGCCATACCGCATAACACATTGGTGGCAGGTGCCATACCACAGGGCACCCACTCATGGCCATGCACAGATGCTTGCCAAAAATCCAGGTATCCGGCAATGCCTGGCCATTTAAGGGTGCCAGCCACAAATCCCTGGTTGGGCCTCTGCTGCTGCTCCACCAATGCCTGGCAGCCTGAAACACCCAGCCGAGTAGGGGTGTCAGCCACCAAGCCCTGGCCGGGCCTATACCGCTGCTCCGCCAATGCCTGGCAGCCTGAAACACCTGGCCGAGTAGAGGTGCCAGCCACCAAGCCCTGGCCAGGCCTCTGCCGCTGCTCCTCTGATGCCTGGCAGCCTGCAATGCCCAGCCAAGTAGGGGTGCCAGGCCAGCCACCAAGTCCCAAGCCTTCCCGACCACTGCTGATGCTGATGCCACTGGGTCTCAAACAGCCAGCCATGCCCTGATGGGCACCCCCAGGGACCAAGCTCTGAGCCTGCCTGCCCAGGCAACCCAGGGTGCCAAGCCCCAAGCCTTCCCTGTCTCTGCTGCTGCTGCTGTTTCTCCAATGGCCTGTCATGCCCCCATGGACACCTCTGGAGTGCCCCAAGCCTCCAGGTGGCCGAATTTTCCGAACGTTCAGGGGGGTCTGAACTTCGTGGGACTGAACCCATGAACCCGAACTAAGTTTTGGGGCTGAATGGCCGAACATCACCCCATTCTGTTTGCACATCCCTAATTCCCTCCCTACCTGAATCCCCTCCCCCAGTTGTTCCCTGGAACCCTTGGGATCATTGATGTAACTTTAGATAAATTTGGGGGGACAAAAGATCAGACCTCCATCCATTAATGCTGATGGCACCTGGACCATTGATTTTAATGGGTGGAGGAATGCACCCTTAATGTCCTGTTGTGGAAACAGCTAATTTTCCCTTTGTCTCTCTTAGGGTGGTGGACTGTAACTTTAAGGGATGAAGGCGGAGCAGTTCCTGGTTCCCTTAAATGGATTGTCCTTAAAAGGATTGTCCACCTCATTCATCAGGTATGCCTGAGGACATTTCCTTCCTCCCTAAATCCTTACTAAAACAGCATCCCAAACTCCTCCTCCTCTGCTAATTAAATCAATCAATTATCCCAGGGGTGTGGAAAGGGCTGCATCTGCATGCTTGAAGAGTGTCCTACATGACAGGGAGGGGCTGTTTGGCATGGGTTCATGGCTGTCCTGGAATGCTCCTGGCTGGGGCCCTGCCCCACAAAGCTTGAGGGGGTATGGGTCACAGCCATCCAGGATCACCTCTGTGCATGCAGGACCCCAGCGCAAAGTAACCTGCAGTGGCATGCAGCCACTGTGGCAGAAGCGGTTCACAGTTATTAGATGGTTTTCAGTAAGAGGGGGAAGTTCAGATCATCCGGTATCCGATACTGCCGGTATTTTGGTGTACCGGCAGTATCGGATTATTCCGGTATTTGGGGTGTACCGGTACCGGATCTTTTTACATTGCAGCCATTGAAATGAATGGCCACAATGTAAAAAAAGGGGGAAACCCCCTCCAAACACTTTCCCTCCCCAGTCCAGGCTGCACGGGTGGAAGGGAGGACACCCCCCACCCACCCTGCCCAGCCTGGATTTTTTTTAAAAAAAATATTTCCCCGAAGTCCCTGCTAGTGCGGGCTCCAGGCTGCTGCCGGAAACCCAGAGCCCGCACCAGCAGGTAGGTGTACTGGTACTAGGGTGATTCCCTGGGGTGGGGTGGGGTTTAACACCCCCCCCCACCCCAGGGGTCACCCTACCTCCCCACCCAGGGATCGCCTACCTTTGGTGCGCCGGGCAGCGGCAGTCCAGAGGCTTCAGCGCTGGCTGTGGCTGCCGGCTTCAGCGCTTTCTAGGTCTTCCAGGGAAACCCGGAAGTTCCCCGGAAGGCCTAGAAAGCGCTGAAGCCCCGGACCGCCGCCGCCCAGAGCGCCAAAGGTAGGGGATCCCTGGGTGGGGAGGTAGGGTGATCCCTGGGGTGAGGTGTGTGTTAAACCACCCCCCAACCCAGGGATCACGCTAGTACCTGCTGGTGCAGGCTCCAGGTCACCGGCGGCGGCCCAGAGCTCACACTAGTAGGGACGTAAGGTAAAATATTTTTTTTAAAAAAAAAATCCAGGGTGGGTGGGGGGTGCCCCCCTTCTACCCACACAGCCTGGGAGGGGGAGGGGGAGGGGGGAGGTATTTATTTATTTTCCATTGATTTCAATGGGGACAGTTCCCCATTGAAATCAATGCAATAAATTCGGCACCGGTAATCCGGTTTTAATCCGGTAACCTGGTATTTTGCCTGATGTCCCACCCCTAGCTTTCAGGCTGCAAGCAATGTAAGTTGGAGAGAAGTAGCCTACGGGGACCACCCCTGAATTAACCCCTTCACTCCTTTCCCCCCTCTCACTCTTCCTATCACAAACCAGAAAGCTGCTTAAAACCTTTTCTCTGAAAATCAAAAGAGGGGGGGAGATATCCTCCTGGGCCTTGGTCTAAATGTTGAATGGGATGTATCCAGGGGAGTCTGCGGAATTAAATTTAAGAGAGGGGGGGGCTTTTCTCCACCCCTTTCTGACCACACCCTCTCCCAAGCACTGTGACATCACAGCACTTGAGAAAAGAGGCATGGCTACGTCAGAAAGGGGCACGCACCCCCTTGGCTCTTCCTCTTTTTGACATAACCGCATTCCCTCTCTGAGTGCTATGACATCATGATACTCAAACATTGCGTGGCCATGTCGGAAAGTGATGACGGACCCCTTCACCTCTTCCTGTTTCCAGTGCGGGCCTGCCCGCTGCCTAGAGTTACCAGGTTGAGGAAACCTCAAAGAGGGACACTCCCCCCCTACTACCACGATCTGCATTAAAGCTGATTAACACTGATTAACGTAAAGTCACATCGAGCCATCACACAGTCCCCCCTGTCCACGTCCAACCTAACCCCAACCTCTTCCCCCCCCCCCACGCCTGCAGACAGGATGAACGCACACACACACATACTAGTGCTTGTTCACACTTTAACATGCACACACTAGTGCTATGGTGTGAACTAGTCCATGCTTCATACCCTCTGCTGAGAATTGTGGGACAGCCGGAGGGGAGTGAATGGGTGGAAGTTTTTTCCATATAGCGCTCAGACATAGTTGCTCTCCTCAACGCTACCTCATGGCAATCGCAAGGGGAAGCTACTATGAAGCACTGTTCCTCATGTCATGTCCTGATGTTCCAGCCTCGCTTTAAGCTTGGATCCGATGATTAGATCAGATCTAATCATCAGATCCGAATTTAAAGCGGGGCTGGAACTTGGATTGCCTCAGTCACAGGCAACAGCAATACGGGGCTCATTCTACAGCTTCCGGTGCCCCACAGACATCAGATTCTAGCAGCGTTATGTGTAGGGTGGCCAGATATGCACATTTTAGAGAACACATGAGAAATTCTGGTTGCAGGACTGCATTGGCTCAAATGCAGCCTTGCAACCTATATTTCTCATTAGTGTCCTTTAAATTTTTCATCTGACCACCCTTGTTACGTGTGAGTTCACCATTTACCTGATCCCTTAAAGGCTTGATGCTTGACTGAGCCCAGCTTGCTATTAGGGCTGCCCCCACAGTGACTTATCCCAGTCTCAAGGGCCTGATCCTGTGAGGACTTACTGGATTCTGTCGCACTCCCACTCAGGATCCTTTATTCCAGATATTATGATAACCCTTCCGTAACCACATCTCTCTCAAATCTGGACACAAAACATGTCCCACAAGGTCTACTCTACGTATATAGAAGAGTATCCTGGATTGGACTGAGATGACAAGTAATAAATCATGATCCCTTTCCTCTTATATTCCATACTTTCAAAATCCAGATGCCTTTGACAAAATTGCAAGATCCGACAACTCCATGTGGAGGAGAAGCATGGGGGCTACTGGGCTCCCTGATCTTTGGGTATCTGGATCCCAGTCCGGTAAGACATTTAGGAGTGGGGTTCCTGGATCCCATCTCACATTCTAATACATCACTTTGCCCCTTCTTTTCGACATGTCTGTCTGGCAACCCTCTGGGGCTGGGGACTGCCTTGAAACCCCACAAATCCAAACTGCTCTCCTATACAAGCCTCTCTGCCTGGGGCTGATTTCCTAGTCTTACCTCTGTGCGCTCACTGCTGCCATGATGATTCTCCTGCCCCACAAACTGGGGAGTTTCTCCAGTGGCAGTTTGCTGCTGCTGCCCAGCTCCATCTGGGGCATCCCTAGTGCTGAACCCAGAGGCAAGGGGTAGGAGAAGAGCCAGGAGGGATTTCCCAGGGGTCCAGGGTCAAGATGGCAGCCCTTTTGCCTTCTTGGGGAAGGAGAGCAGCTTGGCCTTGGTTGGGGAACCCTTGCTGCTCTCAACCGCCCCTGATGTCAGCTGGCTGCTACTGCTGGGAAAATCAATCAGCGACGATTAGAAGTTTCCATCTGATTTCATCCAGGGTTTATTCTAAGCTTTTTCCCCCTCAACACAAGCAGCGACCCCAATCCAAATGTATCCCCCCCGCCCGCAGTTGTTTTCAACACCAAGAGATAGCGCTGTTCTAGTTTACAGGGAGGGTGGGCTGGCTTGGGCTGGGAGAACAGGTGGGGGTGAAGTAACTCTGGGTTGGGGGATGCTGAGATGTCTGGCTGGGGAGTGGGCTAACTGGGATTGGCTGAGGGGGTTGACCAAGGAGGGTGGGATGGCTGAGGGAGCAGGTGGGGGGTGAGCTAGCTGGGAGGGGTCAGGGGGGCATTGGAGGGGAAACAAAAGACAACCCCTTACCTGGGATGAAGAAAAATGCTGACTGGCTGCAGAAGACACTGTGTCTGAAACAAAATGGCTGCCAAGCGCAGGCTGCTAGGGGGCGTGGCAGTCACTGAGAACTTTGCACTGTCTGGCCCTAGCCCTGTGATAGCCTATCCCCTTCTGTGCCAGCTCTGTTTGCCATTCAAAATTGGATTGCAGTTGGCCGGCACATCCCCTCTCTGCCCACCTCCTACCGCTCCTCCCCGCATCACCCTCCTCCCCTTCTCAGCCAGCCTCATGGCAGCGTGGTCACCATAAACACCACAGCAGGGCTCCCTCCCTTAGGAGGAGAAGATGATGAGTTTTGTGTGACAGTGTGTGACTGCGTGTACCATGAAATCATGCCTGCTGTTTACTGTTTAGCGATTTTAAGTTTGTTGGTCTGTTATTGATTGCGATGTTTGTGGGCCCATGTTGATTTTCACAAGAATGAAAAAACATTAATCCATTACTGCTGCTGGTGCGAAACCAAGCTCTCCGCAATGCTGGCTCGCAATGTCCAACAATGCACCAGTATTTACAGTGGCTGTGGCACTAGTTGATGTATATCATGCACCTGCTGACACAGCGTTCAAAGCTACACTCATCTGTGCCTGCTGATGAACCTCAAGTATCTGCTGATACCGATACAATGCCTGCTGCTGTACCACTAATGCTCCCATATGCGCCTGCCCCTGCCAACGATCAGGAAGTTGGCAAAGCTGTCAGAAATGCTGACAGCACAACGTCTAAACCATCTATGTCAGGGCACAAGGGCGTTATGAAACTAGCTTCCAAGTCCATCAAGCAGAGTCAAAATGGCCAACACTAGGTGTAGAGAGTGTTTCAAGTTTCCAGAAACAGTAAAGCTGTTTTCAAAGAAAACTCAAGTGCCCCCCCTCTCCCATCGCACAAGAATGTGTGACTATTTACCGGATTGAGAAAACTGAGAAGCAATTGGAGTAATCCTACCACAGTGAAAGTGTTAAAGCTCTCTGATTGTCAATCTTGACACCCGTGGAAAAGGCATAGACTTCCTCTATGGGAAAAGCAATATCCCATATCCCAAGACCAATGAAAAACTAGCAGATAAAGTTGGCACCCTCCTCCTGCACACGTATGGAGATGCAAAGAAATTGACCCTGAGTGAGTACTTGTTTCCTGCAAGAGTAGTTGTATAAGCTTTCCTATAAGAGCGCAGAATTTGTACATGGGACTGAGATGGATTTTCAGTACTGGACTCCAAACGCCCACAAAGAATTTCTGCAGTGCATCGTAGAAAATGACAGGGACGGTCTTGCCAAGAAATTGACTGCTGATATATTGGTGCTGTCCCCGAGGTGTGATGGCACTGTGGACAAAACCGGAATTGACAAAATGTATGTAATGGCGAAAGTCATTACGAAATCTGGTGATGATGAGCTGTATATTCTAGGTGCTAGCGAACCTTGCAACCGTGGTGCAAAAGGAGTGCTGGATGCAGTCAAAGATGCCTGCAGCAAGACAGCTGGACCCATGTGGCTAGGCATATCTTCAGGCAATCATCCTTCGTGGTCACAGATGAAGCATCCGTCAACACGGGTGAGAAGTCTGGTTTGTGGGCTCGCTTTCAGTACAAAATGAGGGGTGATGGTCAAGACTGTTCTGTCCCTCTGTTGAAGAACTGGTGTGGAGTCCACTGGTCTAATGTTGCATGGAGGTCAACAAGTAACTCAGTCAATGAAGTTGGGTACATGTTCTAGCTGCTTGTAGGGCTGAGTGCATATTTCCACACATCAGGTCTCAGGCCCAGAGAAGTTTGGGAAGTTGCACAAGCCAACATCTGCCGTCTCCTTGCACTCCCCAAGCTTTTCGAGGTCAGGTAGATGAAGTTTTCCTTCTCACTAGTGAATTCAGTCCTAGTGTCCTGGCATTCCCTAGTCCTCTACATGAAAACGTCGAAGGAGAAGGGAGCGCGCAGGTTTCTTGCATTCCTCCTTGATGAGGATAGGGTCTTATTTCTATCCTTTCTGGCTGATGTACTTACGGTCTTCAGTAGGTACCAGAAGCAGCTGCAAGGAGACAGGGTCACCATCCTTGATGTAGAGAAAGTGACTATTGTGGTAAAATCAAGGCTCATGGTGTTGAAAAAACAGCATTTGCTTGGTGGGTGGGATCAAGGCTTTCAAGGATGAAGGTGTTACACAGACAGATGGAAAGTGATGCTGAAAATAATTCAGCTGATGAGAAAGCCCATGAACTGACGACACAAGGAACACCACCAGTATGTATCTGACAGGAGAATGTTGGTGCTGCCTGTAATGAGGTAGTCGACTGTCTTTCTGAGTTCTTGAACCAATGCCTTGAAGTTGATGCTGATCTTTTTCACGTTATGAAGCCATTTGCCATTCTGCAACCGTCTGTAAACCTGGAAAAAATTCACAAGGTGCTAGGTACATACTTCGATGTGGCAAAACTCTCACTAGAGTATGGGGAGATACTTCAGCTTGACAACAACTTGTTTACAAGATGACATTGTCCCATTTAGTTCGTTTCCTTGCATTATCTAATGAATACAGAAATGTGACAATGCTCATGATGCATCTTCTGGTGGCTAAGCCTCATTGTGCTAATGTCGAACGTCTCATCAGCACAAGCATTGCGTTCATCATCAGAAACACTTTCAGTTAATTCAGAAAATGAATACCTCTACACCGATCACAATATGCCGCCGCTCATTGAATGGGACTTTTGGGCATCAGTGCTCCTATTGATAAAAAAAGAGAGTGCAGAACCAAAGACACACAGAACCAAAGACACACCTAAAGCAAGAGAGCAAATGTGGTTTAGGGAATTTTCTGAGGCTTGCAGGTGAAACTGTTCACACCACCCAGATGGTGAACACCCAGATGGTGACCCGACCACCTCAAAACAAAGGAAATTTTGATGTGATCAGTATATGAGCAGATTCACATGGCACCTCATAATCTTTTTTGTGTTTGTAGTATTCTACTGCTGTGTAACTATTGTATACCTACATTATATATACTGTTTAAGTAGAGTTCAGGCAGCAAAGAAAACCATATACGTGTTATCTATTTCTTTTTACAAAACAACCTAGCTACTTATTAAACCCTATTTGCCCAACTGCACAAAAACATGGTTCCCACTACACAGATTTTTTCCCCACTGCACAAAATGTGTTCAGTTGCATGTTAGAATAAACTTTGATTTCACCACCTCCAGGCTCCACCCCCCACTTTAAAAATTGATTTTTAAAATGAGATTAACAGATTTCTCTGGCTGTGAGACTCCATCACCAAAGAATCATGACCTGTTTTTGGCAGAAAATCCCATTTCTGGGGGGTCTGGGGATTCAGTGTCCCTCCCCCAATGATACTGGGTGGAGGGACGCTTCCCTAGATCTCCCAAAATGGGACTTCCCAGCAAAAACGGAACACCTGTTCTGAACTGCTCAGAAGAGGTGGGACCAGGCAGGAGCCAGGGGGATGCAAACACTCCCCCTTTTTAACCCATTCCGAGCACCTATGGATGATGCATCCCCTCTTCTACCAGCACCCCCATATTTGTGTCCATGCTTGTGACAGAGAACCCTTATCTATTCATACAAGTCCTGTGCTCTGGCAAGACATCAGCTGTCCATTCTCTGCACTGGCTGCCTATAGACTTCTGGCCTGCTTCAAGGTGCTGGTTCTTACTAGGGGTGGGACTACCGGATCTACCAGTATCCGATACTGCCGGTATTGGGCGTACTGGCAGTATCGGATTAAACCCAGTAATTTGGGTAAATTACCGGATTCCCCTGTACCGGTTTTTTACATTGTGGCCATTCAAATGAATGGCCACAATGTAAAAAAACCCCACAAAAACCCACAAACACTTTCCCTCCTCGAGTCCAGGCTGCGCGGGTGGAAGGGGGGACACCACCCACCTACCCTGCCCAGCCTGGATTTAAACACCAAAAATAATTTCCCCTAAGTCCCCTAGTGCGGGCTCCGGGCCACCACCGGCGACCCAGAGCTCGCACCAGCACTGCAGCAGCCAGCAGGTAAGTGTACCGGTACTTTACTGATCCCTGGGGTGGGGGGTGGTTTAACAGCCCCCCCAACCCCAGGGATCACCCTTCCTCCCCACCCATGGATTAATGCCATTGCCTCCTACCTTGAGCTCCGGGTGGTGGCGGCGGTGATCCGGCAGCTTCAGCGCTGGTTGTGGCTGCCGGCTTCAGCACGCTACTAGGCCTTCCGGGGAACTTCCGGGTTTCCCCGGAAGGCCTAGTAGCGTGCTGAAGCC
>QEPC01012762.1:1042941-1073936 GCA_003113815.1 Sphenodon punctatus
GGTGCATTCGTGTTCGTGTTCATGTTCGGTTGTCCGAACAGGCCGAGTTCGGGCCGAACACCGAACTACCGAACCGCGTTCGCCCATCCCTATGTATTACTGGGGCATCCTGAGACAGGGGACTCATTAGAGGACAGGGGACCTATTAGGGAGGCAAACACAGATGGGAAGAGGCCTCCTCACTCTCCTCCTCTCAGAAAAGGCTGAGCGGGGGAGGTTCCCCCCTCAGCTGAGCAGCACATGGGCCAGGGAGAAGCACGGAGCAGCCAGGAATCTGAAGCAGAGCAGCAGCAACAACCCAGCTGGTGAGCTAGTCCAGGGCCTTGGGAGTTGGGTAACCCATCGGGTCATGTTCAGGTACCAGTTGGTGTCCAAACACAACCAGGGCAAATTGGACACCCCAGATTCAACAGGATGCCCAACTAACCAGGTGCCTGGTTGCAGCTCTAGCAGAGGCCAAGAAGAGGGGAGGGGAGCAAAACAGAGAAGAGCCGTGGTCTGGGAGCCAGAGGAGAAGAGAGTCAGAAAGGATTGTTCCACTCAGCTTCCTGTTGCTACTAGCACGTGCCTTTATACATGCTGGCAGCCAACCAGGAAGCTGGGAGGCGGGGCTACAGAAGAGATGGACTGGAGGAGAGACAGGGTCAGGGCCAAACAAGGCATGATGAGGGGAGCAAGGCTAAGCAGGAAGCAGGCCTAGGTGGTGGTGCCAACAATCGGGTTGGAGGCTGGGGCCTTACAATTGCAATCTTGTTTTATGACTATGTTTAGCAGTTGGGTGCAGGAACTGGGGTGCCTTACCCATATTGGCCACATTGCTCAGGAGTGACTTTGGCTAAAAGCAAGTTGAAGAGAATATCTGACAGATAACACTAAAAGTGCCCAAGAATCATGAGGGTTTTTTGTCTTTTAGATGGGACAAAGAATATTAATCATAGACTTTCAATGTTGATGCTTTTAACCAATTTGCAAGTGTGAATTCTAATTTCTTCAAAGTTTGCATTAAAAGTTCACATCAGCTAACTTACTGTTCAGTAATTTGTAATTGTTCTTTCTGCAACAACAATGGAAAGAGCAGCTGGGTAGGATGTCAACAGGCTGATGATAGTATGGCATGAAGGTAAAGAGGTCTGGAAGAATCAATTTAAATGACAAAAGATGGTTGCTATCCTATGGGCTTGCCAGGAGGTCTTAAGAAGAGCATTGAATGTAATTTGTAATTCATAAAATGTTCAAGAAATCATTCGTCAGTGTTATGTACTGTATTTATTTAAAGTGGTGTTTGCTGGTGACAGCCGCCAGCAGCATTACTTTAGTTGACTTAGATCAAACCAAAATACAAAGTGAATCTGAACTAATTGGACAAGGTAAAGTCAAACTAAATTAAAGTTGTCACTGAAGTTCTGTCAGCAGGAAAATCCAAATTTGAGGGCTCATTAAAGGAAGCAACCACTGGATTTTGATTTGTAAATATGAAATGCCCTATTCATTCCAACTACACTTACAGGTGTGTTTGTTTCTGCCAGGAATAGAACAAGTGTTACATCTTTAGTTAAGCAAAATAACAAGTATCAGTCATCAGCCCAGGGTTGCGTTTTACATTGGTGTTTACCAGAACTACAGTCACTGTAATGACCAACAGCTGTTGTTAAGATGCCATGCCAAGGTCAGTCAACAGTCAGACCCATCTTACACCATTGAGAAGCCACAGGAGTGTCCAAGAGCACAGGTCAGAGTCAGGATTCCTAAACGTGTTTGTCAGTACTGAGGCACTGTAGAGAACAAGGCAGGGGCTGGAAGTAAAATTGGGAGAACCAAGGCAGAGACTGGAGGGGCAAGCCGCCCAGGAGCCAAGACAGCAGAATCACAAGCCAGGAACAGCCTTCAGGTTGCTCAGACAGCACCTCTTTCCTGACATGTTTCTTTTATACTCTGAGGCAGTCAATGGCAGGAGGCCCACTGCCTCCTGCCACATGAGCTGTGGAGCCACATGAGCTGTGGAGGGCCTGAACTCCGCACATCCCCACGGTGGGCAATTACAGCTGCCACACTTTGGGCCAACATGAGGAGCAGGGCAGCTGGCCCTGCTGATGCAGGGAAGCTGGGCAGGCAGGCCGCTGTTGGACCTTCCACCACAGCGTGGAGTGGGCTGAGGTGCCAGCCCCTGCCCCGCCTCCCTCCCCCACAGCCTGACCACTATCCCACCCCAGCTGTGACATGGCCATGTGGGACTGGAACGAGCAGTCGCTGCTCAAAGCCCGGCAGCAGACCCTGCCGTGCGGCAGGGCAGATGGCGACAGGGCAGACAGGGTGCTGTGCCTTGGGCAGCCTTACCTCATTTTGGGTAAGGCTACTACATGCTGCATCCTCAGCCCTTTTCTGAGAGTACAGCATGTAGCAGGCAGCTGCCTGCACCGCCACATGTCAGGAGAAGCATCTAGCAGCCACCAGCCACACAATGCACTGCACTGTGTGGTAAGACTGCCTGGAGTGGAGTACAGTTGCCCAAGGCGCAGCAGGCATCTCTTGCGGCTGCACCTGGTGTGTCCCCAGGAGTCTGTAAGGAGTTGTCCACCATTAGTACCTAAAGAGGCTTCTGGTTCATATAGCTGTGAGGTGGTGCTAGGTCTAGGACTAGAAGGACTGTGGTGAAGTGCCAGGATTGGGGTTCTAGTCTGGCAGGGATCTCACAAGAAGTGACTTTTGAAATAATGAGAAAACCAAGCTAAAATGTCAAAATGTTTATATCCGGTGGCCTGAGCAAATTTTTGCATCTCTTCCTATGTTGAGCAATGCAAAATGAACAGTACTAGCTGAAAAATCTCTTGAAAACAAAACAAATTTGGCCGGATCTCCTGAAGAATTATTCGCTCAGATCCAGGAGCAGTGATCACTAGCTTAGTCCACAGATGGAACCCAATCCAAACATTGTTACATGGGGGAGGGGGGAGGCAGTAAGGATATATAAAGGATATAAGGAGCTGCCTAGACCAATGGTCCATCTTAGCCCAGTTTTGTCACAACCTGACATGGTCGCAGGGTTTCAAATCCCTAACCCATTCTGAACTATAACATCTCTTTGGACCTTTGTACTGTCTAGGATAAAGTAACATAATGGTATAGATTACAGCTGAAATTAATATTTGCTACAAATACCATATTCACTGTGTATTCACTCACTTTGATTTGGGTCCAACAAAGCAGGTATAAAATGTCTAGTCATGACTGCATCATTCAAATGTTTGCTTCAGGATTTTTGGATGGGTTTTCCAGGATTTTCTGGTCATTTTTGTTCAGATATTCAGTTGTTCAGCAGAATGTTTAATTGAATAACTGAATATCCAAATTAAAAACAACCAGAATAAACCAGAAAAATAGGGGCTTTCATGACTATGGAAATATTCATTTCAGTGCAAATATTCATTTGGATATTCAGAATGCAACCCCAAAATGCAAATAGTAGTCACAAATACAGAACTTCCTACTTGTTTCAGCACTCGTATAGATTTCCTATGGTTAGGGGGAAAGGGGGGGTTTCCCCCCAATAACGGTAGGGAAACTGTGGGGCTGGTCCAAGATCTGGTGCCCAACATGCAACATCCACACTAGGGATGTGCGAACAGAACCGAGTTCGTAAATTCGGTTCGGTTCGAATATCGAGTTTGGTTCGAAAGTTCGGTTTGGTCAACCGAACTATTTGAGTTTGGTCGAATTCTGAACTTCCGAACTGAGTTTGTACATTCAAAACCATATTTTTTTTGGCCTTCCGAACTGGTTTGAATTCGACCGAACAGTTCGGTCGAATTTGAGTTTGGTTCTAAAGTTCGGTTCGGTCGACCGAACTATTTGAGTTTGGTCCGAACTCCGAACTTCCGAACCGCGTTCACACAGCCCTAATCCACACAGTCAGGCGGCAGCACTAAAGCAGCGGGGGCAGTGACTCAAGGCTCCCCCTCCTCCCATCTCAAGGAAGAGAGAAAGGAAGAGAGCTGTGAACTGCTCTGTGCTCTCCCAGCCTGAAGCTGCCACCTACCGCCTGCCCGCCCCCACCGCTAATGCAGCCCTACTTTGTCTAAGCCTCCATCACAACCACAGCCAGTTAGGGCAGGGAGTGTGGCAGAAGCTTAGCCAAGTTAGGGATGCAGCAGCAACAGCACTGCATGCAGGTACCATGGACAGGGGCCTGTGTAGCAAAATCCACCATTAACTAAAGGGCAAATATATTCTGGAATGTAGAACGTAGAGATATGCAGTAATCTGCCTGAAGTTTGATCAAACACAAGAGCTAAGTGAGCAAAGGGATTAATACATTATTTTTTTGCATGAGGACTAAGACGCCTCAAGCAGCTGTTCCCTGACTTTGTTCCCATATAATCCTTCTTTCCTTATCACACAATCGTACCTGTTTATTGTTTGCTATTTTTCTTCCTGCCATTCTCGCCCACTGCACCTGCCACTTCTTATCAGAACTTTCAGATGAGGACATTGAAGTAGATCGTGTCATTGCCCGCTTTATTATGAAAGCCAGAAAGAGTGGGAGTGCATAGTTGTTGGAGAAAAACCTCCCCAAATGGTTTGTTTTGAAAATAACGTTAAAGAACTTTCCCACTGCCTTCCTCAAAACAATTTGGTTTAAAAGTGATTTTGCCTCTCTCATTTTCACTGTCTTTCCTTTGCTTCAGCATATTGGTGTCTGGGCATTTGTATGCAAATTGAGAACTTTTCATGGAAAAAAACAATCTTATTTTAAGTTAAATGTGAACGTGTTTAATTAATTGGCAAACATCATGAAAATCACAGATTCCGATGGGATTTTAAAGCTTTCTGGGGGGGAAATGATTGGAGTTTTTATAACCTGAAATCATCTGTTTTACTATTGGGTGTTACCAGAAGAGATCATAGAATCATAGGATAATATTAGAAGGAACATCCGAAGTCATCTAGTCCAATCCCCTGCTCAGTGCAGGAAATCCACGGTTACAGCATCCCCAAGAGATGGCTGTGTAGCCTCTATTTGAAAACCTCTAGTGAAGGAGAGCTCACCACCTCTCTAGGCAATTTGTTCCACTGTCAAAATAGGGGTGTGCATGTCGTTTTTGTTATATCAATCATGAAAATGAAATTTGTCATTTTCATTATCGTTGTTGCAATTACGAAAATGACAAAAATAATAACAAAATCAATAATGATAATGAAAGTCGTTATTGATTTTGTTATTGCCTAGCAGCCTGTCAGGGCTCGCCATCGCCGCTACCTGCCATATAGGGGGTGGGGCCACTGACGGCATGCGGTGTGCGGCGGCAGTGGTGGGACGCCCGATGACACTGGCCCGCTCATAGGGGTGGAGCCAGCAGGGCCACCTCCACAAACTGCTGGAAATGCCGGGGGAAGCCCCCAGCATGCACCAGCAGAAAGCAGCGGGGTGGGGCCTCAAGCCACGCTGTGTCGCTCCGCACACCTGCGTGCTCAGCAGGGTGGGGCTAGCCCTACATAGGGAGACGCTGGGGACACAGCAGATTGCTGGTGATCAGCAATGCTGTGAGAAACTGGCCCCCTGCATGGATCATGTAGTGCTTGTGGTAACATAGTTGTGTGTGCATACTTGCGTGTTGGTGTGAGTGGAGATTGCCTGAGTTATTGTGTGAGGACAGTGCGGGAGTTACGGTATGTGTGAGCATGTGAAGTTGGATATTACCTTATACCAGTGTGTAATGTATTGTCTTGCTGTATACCCTCACCCCCTTGTCCTCTATGTCTGGACCCCTCCTGACCCCATGTCCCTGGGCGTATGTTTGCTGTGGGTAACCTCCCCTGTTCCTCCTGGGTCTGTATCCTTATTCCCCCTCACTTGTGTACGTATTTCCTTCCCCATTTGTCACTGTGTGGGTACATGTGGTAGTGCAGGTGAAGACAGATGTAAGTGGTGGTTGGGGCATCAGTAAAGAGTGGAAGAGCTCCAGTCTCAGCACCGCTGTCTCCTACCCCCATGATGATCTGGCCTCATCCCGTTCAGGAGTACTAGGGCCACACAAGATCCTGAGAGGTTGTTTTCCTCCTACGAGCGTGTTGAGCTCGCTAGCATTTGAGTGTGTGTTTTCCCCTGGGTGTAGTCACTGTTCCCTCTCTGTTCCCCCCATCCCTAACACAGCCTGGCAGGTGTTTTTTGGAGGGAAATGTGGCAAGGGGAGGAGGGAGCAGACATCTCAGAGCCAGAAACAGTGCTGAACTCTTGAACCCGGCCTGTGATGGGAGGGGAAGGACCTGATTAATGTAATCGCTGGCCTATGAGCAGCACAAGCAGGTCCCAGGCAGTTGAATTTCACCCTGTGATTGCTCAATGCCTCCTGCCTCCCAAAACCAATCAGGGGCGCTCTGGGGGAGAGCAACCCTTTATACTGCAGAGCTGGGCTGCTTGACTCTGGTTCTGTGTTAGCTATTGATCTGTCAGGGTGCATTTGCAGAATCTGCTGGTGCTTGCACTAGATATCCTCCCATATATATCCCTACCACCTTACCTTTCCAATCCTTATTCCTTACCCTTACATTTTACCTCTTCCTTTTCCCTGCCTGTCTCCCCCTGTACACAGATATAGGTTATATATTAGTTGATAGATATATTATATATATATTATATAGATATAGATATTAGTTGTGTGTGTGTAGGATAGGAATATTTTGTATTATACATAGGTTAGGTTTAACTTAGATTCTGTATCCTTTCAGCCGTGGTAATATTCCCCATAGAGAATCCACCAATACAGTGGTCACTAGAAGAAAGGGAGAACTTTTGGATATACAGACTTTGTACCCTTACACCCCGAGGCCTCAACCTAGAAGTCAACACCTAAGATCTTCTTCCTCATCTTTAGTACTTCTTCTCCCTTCCCTTTCAGCATCAGCTGCCTTGGATTTCTTCTTCCCTCAACACTCTACACTCTGTTACCTTGACTCCCAGACGCATACACTTTAAATCCAACTGGTTACTGAAGAAGGCAGAAGCTGAAACATTTAACTAAAAGTTTTAATTTACTTCTGTTTGGTCATTCAATTTTTGACATATTTAATTACTAGTGATTGACAGCATCCTTGTAGGATCCAGAATACACTTGTCTGTTGTCCTGTTCAGTTGCTTTTAACATTGTTCTTTTTATTTATATATATATCGGTTCTGAGAGTACATCAGAAAGTTCCTTCAGTACCCTAGGATGTAATTCATCCAGCCCTGAAGACTTGAACTTGTTTAGAGTAGCTCGATATCCTCTGACCAACTCTTTGTCTATCCTGAACTGCAATCCTTTTCCTCAACATTCATGCTACTTTTGCCAGGTTGGACACAGTTTCCTTTGTGGGAGAAGGTGGAGGCAGAATAGGAGTTGAGTAGTTCCGCCTTCCCTTTGTCGCCTGTTAACATTTCACCATCTTCACCAAGCAGTGAACCTACTGCTTCCTTTTTCTTCCTCTTACTTCTAACATTCCTGAAAAAACTCTTTTTGTTGTCAGTTCTTAGCATCCCTCGGCTCATTCTGTGCTTTTGCCTTCCTGACACCATCCCTACAAGTGTGGGCTACTTGTCTGTATACATCCTTCATGACTTGTCCCACCTTTCATTGCTTATGCATGTCCTTTTAAATTCTCAGCTCATCAAAAAGCTCTTCGTGCAGCCACATTGGTTTCTTTAGATCTCTCCCATTTTTCTTTCTCATTGGAATTGTTTGCGATTGTGCCTTCGGTAACTCATTTTTCAGAAACTCCCACCCAGCTTGGACTCCTTTTTCCTTTAGTTTATCAAGCCATGGGATCCTGCCTAGCATTTCTCAGAGTTTATTAAAATAGGCTTTCCTAAAGTCTATAGTCAAAGTACACATTTGACTATGCTCACCTTCACTTTTTCTTAAGATGATGAATTCCAGCATTTCATGATCACTTCCCTAGAAAGTTCCCACTACTTTCACCTCATCAACCAAGTCTTCCCTGTTGGTTAGGATCAAGTGTTGGATAGTCGACCCCCTCACCCTCATTCCTTCATCCATCTCCTGAACAAAGAAGTTGTCGCCAAGCCAAGCCAAGCCAAGCATTTACTGAACATTCCTCTCTTAGCAGAGTTTGACTTCCAACAGATATTGGGGTAGTTGAAGTCCCCCATTACTACTACTTCCTGTCTTCTTGAAAGAACTGCAATCTGTTTTAGGAAGGCAGATGTACCGGAACCTGGACTTCAACAGATATGTAAATCAGCGAGAACATGAAAATGAAAAAGCCTCATGGTGGTTTGGGAAGCAATCTCCATGCATGGTCATCTGTAAACCTCCTAGAGCCAGAAGCTTGAAATGAATGAGGGGATGAGTCATCACTCTGTATTTGCATGAATTCTTTGATAATGTCCTCTGAAGCATCCAATCAGAGGCAAAATTGCCTTTAACCAAATGTTTTGCAGGTGGCAATTGGAAAGTTTGGAACAGGATGCTGGACTAGATGCCGACCCAGCCCTTGAGAAGGTGGGGCCTAGGGTGGGGGCAGGGCAGGACCAAGGACCATGACAGAAGTGAGGGGCTGTGAGGGGAGAGGACTGGATGAAGAGGGTGGGGCCAGGGTTTCTCAGTCAGGTTTGGGTCCCACAAAAGTGGCTATGCTGGGGCTGAAGATACCCAGGAGTTGTGATGGTACAAAGCCCCCACCCCCTGCACACCCCAATCCCAGGAGAGCCCTAGGGCAGCATGCAGCAGTAGGACTCTGAATGCTTTGGTTTGGGCAGCACTGCCCCCACTTCTCAGCCTCCAATCCTTGGTGGGCCCTTCCTGCAACACAGTGGAAAAGACACCACAGGAAATGTCGGCTGAGGACTGGGAGATCAATCCTCAGAAGGCAACTCCCCCAGCATGCACAGAGTCCCACTGCCACATGCTGCCCCTATGGCTCCTACCGTGGCTGGGGCTTGAGCCAAGGGAGCACTTCCAAGGGGGAATGGGCACCACACTGTTGCAGCTCCTGGGATGCTTTGGTTCCAGTGCCGCCACTTCTGTGGGGCCTCACCCTGGCCGACCAGCCCTGTCCTCTCCCCTGGGCCCCCATTCCCGCCATGGAACTCTTTATTGGCTCTCCATGAGATGCGTAGATACAGTAATGGGTGCCATGTCAGTGCCTGAGTTATAGCAATGGAGAGAGGTAAATAAATGTCTCTGTCTGGGAAGATCAAGGGGACAGCTCCATAGAATGACACATACAATACCTGAACAGGATCATTGCTAAAGATTCCCAGGGGGGACCTCTTGGCCCTAAAGTCCCTCCCTCTCTGTCTCTCATCAGCTCAGCACTTCTGTCTTCTCTTCTCTTGTCCCTGGTGGGTGCAAGGGAGTCATCTCCCTTTCCTCTGGCAAGCTGCTGGCAAATGCCAATGTCACAACATTTAGCCAGCCAGCCACGATGACAGATCAGCCAGGTAATTAGCATGCGCTTTTTTGACAGTTCCCTTGTAGGATAATTTGTTGTGTGGCTCCAGGGAGCATTTCGAATGGGTTGACTCAAATCAGGTCACTCCTGCCTACAAGCCACTTTATCATTTCTTTTTCATTACACATTTGAGGAATGAGGATTAAATTCTCTCTTCCTCATACTTGTTGGCAATTTCTTCACAAGGCTGTGATGCATTTGCCTCTCTTTCTGCAGTGTGGATCCAGGGTTATATACGCAGCCCTACTAAGCCACTGCAGCGGCAAGTGAATCAGGGCCTTTAATAATCAGTCAGGGGTGGGCTTGATTGCTCTGGTGCTGCAAGAGAAAAGCAGTGAGGGCTACGCCAGTCTTGCTTGCTTCCAAAGTAGAGCAGGGCAAGGTCAGAGCTATGACTATAGCATTGCTAAGATGCCCCCAAGATCATCCAGCACTTTCATGGTACAATCCAGGCATCCTGAGTGCAGGAGGAAGAATTCATCTTCATCCACAAGGTCTGGAATCTGGATATAGTATGCAGTATCTAATGGAGCTTCGTGCTAAATTCACCTCTCTCACAAGCCAAACTAAAGCAGCAGCTGGTGTCTCTTAACACCACCAAAGTAGAAGGTGGAAAAAAATATATCCACACCAGAAGTACTAAAAGCAATATATAATCTATATTATAGACAAATATAGAAAGAACTACAAGATAACACCCTGTTAATCCTATATCCAAGCCATACAGCAAAACTTGGAGACTTATAACACAGCAACCCGAAGGTCTGAATTCATAACATACACGTGAAATGCATAATGTGTTACTATTAAGTGTTATTATGCATTTCACACCGGTGCTCTGGGCTCTGCACTGGCTATCTATAGTCTTCTGGGCCTGATTCAAGGTGTTGGTGCTGACCTATAAAGCCCTATATGACCTGGGTCCCACTTTTCTGCAGGACCGCCTCACCCCCCCGTGTTCTGGACCGACCCCTGCGGTCCACCGGGAGTAGCCTTCTTGAAGTCCCCTGAGTTGTTCGGGGGGGCGACTATGGAGAGGGCGTTCTCGGTGGCCGCTCCTCGGCTGTGGAACTCCCTCCAGGCGAAGGCCTGTGTGGCCCCGGACCTCCCCTCCATCTGTCATCAGTGTACGACTTGGCTGTTCCGCCAGGCTTTCGGTGAGGGAGATGGGTGAAGGGTGGCGTTTTAGGGAGGGGGTTGGGTTGGGGGGGTTGATTTGATTATTTTTACATCCCCCGTTGTGTTTTAAATATATTTTATTTTTATATTTATACTTTTTTAAAAAAATTATTGTAAGCCACCCCAAGCTGCCTTGAGCAGGAGGGGTGCGGTAGAAGTTGTTTAAATAAATAAAATAAATAAATAATCAGATACCAATTAGTACCCAGTGGGTATTTTCAGATGTTACGAGATCATGCTCAATGACAATGAACTACGCTCAATCCCGTGGCGGGGCCAAAGCGCCCTGAACATCTGTTCAGCGGCCGCCAGATGTTCACCACAGTCAATACCCACATGGGGTCGAAATCACACACACAGTGGGTTTGCAAGGTAAGGGAATCCCTACACACAGAGCAGCAGAGGATGTGTAGGAGGAGTGGAAATGGATCCCAGAAGAATCTCCCACACCTCTCTCCAGGGGCAGACAATCCCCATAGAGAGCAGCACTGGCTAGATTAAATTAAACCCGGGTTTTGTAAACTTTGGATGTCAACAAATGAGACTATAGCCTACAATAGCCCCCACCAGGTGTCTGCCTGTCCATTTATTAGGTGTTCTTCCCCACTGGCTATGTGGCCACCACCCCACCAGGCCCACAGTTCCACTCACAGCAGTGTATTGGAGAATGTGGAGCCCACCATGTGAGCAAATGCAGGCTAATGTGTGCCCACGTGTCTGCGTCCCGTCAGTTAGTTTGCATGCAGAGCCTCTGTGCATACAGGTCCACAGTACCATAGAGTCACAAGTCGAAATCCTTGAGCATCCAGGGAGCGACCACTTCCTGCCCCTCTTTCCAGTCTTGCTCTCACTGGTGCTGCCTGTGGGGGCTGTCCGTAAGCGCACAAAATACATGTAGGGGGGCTGCCCATTTATGAACTTGGATGGACATGCTAAACATGTGAGTAGGGACTGCATGGACCAAACCTGGACTGCAGTGGGCTATCCTCTCATTTGTTTTCACCCGTGTGATCCCTTTTGTTTCTGATCTGAGGCAGCCACAGGTTTGACAGCAGCAGTGAGGACATACACCACAGTGTCACCAATATTTACTTGGAAGCAGGCTTAACGTGTGCGCGCGCGCACGCAGACACACACACACACACACACACACACACACACACACCTTATATCCAACCCCAGCAGCTCCACCTGACGATCTCCCAGAGCAGCCAGAATTTAATTTAAAATCCTTCCTGCCATTGATAAAAGGCAAGATCCAGGCTGTGGGAACTAATCTGATCTTTGCTCCACCACCAATTAAAGGGGCTCAGAGATAAAGCAAGCTGCAGCCTGGGAGCTGGCCCAGGTCTTGAATCCCAAGGAGCTTGGGGGATGTATGCAGGGAGCACTGGTAGTCTAGGGAAGGGGCTCATGCTTATTGGGTATTCAGACTGAAAAGGGAATAAATTGGTGGTTTGAACTGGCACCTTTCCCAAGTTAGGTATTTTGGGGCTTTGAGAACTCATGGGTAGGCCTGAAGTGGTCTCGTTGTTTGCTGTTTTGCTTTTTACTGTCAACATTTCGACAGTCTTGCTGTGATGGCATTTGCCATCAATTTGCAGCACTGTCCTACATTTTGCGACAGTTCCAGGTATTCTGCGGCACTTCAGGTAATAGTGACAATTTCTGACATTTCCAACAGTTTTTCGAACACTTTAGTGACACATTCTGACACTGAGCGGCAATTTCTGACACTTTTGGGGACTTGCAACAGTTTCCAACTATTTCTCCACTGCCGAGAAATAATGACAGGCAATAGCGGAAAGTGACAGCAAGCACTGAAACAAGTATGGGGATGCCGTGTCCATGTCGTGCCGGGAAAAATGGCAACAGGTGGGAGGTTTCCAACAGAATTGTTGGACACTGCCGCATGTCATTTCAGGCCTGCTCATGGGGTGCAGCTGCACCCATCTACACCTGGTTTCCCAGGTCCAAATTCAGCACGTTTCCCAGTAGGTTACACTGGCTCTTGTAGTAACTTGCTTAATGGAAGCTTCTCCGAGACCTAAACGTGCTGACTGTTTAAGAGTTCTTAAAAGTTTCAAAACTTGAAAACAGCCAAACTAAACAGTGAGTTTCTGCAGAAATGGACATCTGGAAGTGACATGCTTCTCAGCACTATACATTGTCACAAACAAGAACATGATAATTAGAGATTTACTATTATTATTATTATTGTTATTATTATTATTATTATTAAAGGAACAAATTATTTTACTTGTTTCCCTGCCACTTTTCCTAATGCCATCAGTCATTCCCCCACACAGATAGCATTTGTTATGCGCATTGACAGGAGAAATTATAGGGTGCTCTACCAGCAAATCAACATCTCAGCATGACATTATCTCTTGCAAAATGATGCCTAAGCGCATCATAAATTCCAACCAGGTTTATTAGATCTGCCTTGTCTTAGTTTTATTGAGAGCTGAGGTGGGTTCACCCTCCTTCCATTCTTATTAAAGAGATGGTCTCTTTTTTGGAGCGGTGCGGTGCAGGAGAGTTGATTTCCTACAAAGCAAGTCTACTAAATAAACTATAAAAATGTCTGATTTTCCTAACATCAAGTCTCTGCGCCAGATTGTGGTCACATTGCAGTTATTATCAGTTCTCAGATACTGGGGATAAATGCTGTAGAAATGGTCACTGAAGCATATCATGACATTGGTGATGAATGGAAGGCAGCAAGGTGTTCTGAAAGATTGAGAAATGAGGCAATTTAGCATCAGTTTCAACTCTTAGAGAGCTGCTAGTACCACCACCAGTTGGGCTCACAGTGGGGTGTGAACCAGAAATCTTCCATGCTAAGGGCATAAGGCACTAATGCTGGAGCAAAATGATTAAGCCCTTGAGAGTCATGGTGTTGAGAAATAGAATTCCACTCTCATTCCTTTCTTCTGAGAGTGGTGTCTCGGAATACGTTAATCCTCCATGCTCCCCCCGTCCCCCTTCGTGTTCCCTGGTTTAGAGATTTTAATATTAGAATGGTCCATTGTGGTCCCTAGGTTCTAGGGATGGGAATTTGGATTGAAACTTGGGAATTCAGATTCACTTGGTTCATATTTGATTTGGATTCTGTTCTTATTCCCCCCCTCCCCCCGCCCCAATTGACTTCAATGGAAAACTGAATCTATTAATTAATTTAATTTCCATTTTATTTCCTTCTAAGCCACAATCCTAGAATGCATGGGCCATTAAGGAAGAGTCTAGCAAGAGAGGGGGGAAATGAAAGGAGTGAGAGAGGGGGGAAATGTGTGTTGGGGTGCTGCTGGCTGCATGTGGGAGCAGCCAGAGCAGAAAACCAATCTTTCCAAGCCTTCGTTGCACAAAAAGCAGCCCATAAGCTGGCTGCACCCTCACCCAAAGTTAAAGGCAGCAGCCCAAATTACTCAGAGCACTAAAAGGAGACCAGGGCAAAGGCCAGGTGCCAAGCAACCAGAGCAGAAAATAAAACCAATCTCTAAGTCCACGAAGCACCCCATAAGCTGCAACCCCACCCCAAAAGACAAATGCAGCAGCCCAAAGTACCAGAGCACTGAGAGGGGACCGGTGAGGGCAGAGGCCAAGCAGCCAAAGCAGAAAAGAAAACCAATTTCTCCAAGTCCCCATTGCACAAAAGCACCCCATAATCTGGCTGCACCCCCACCCCAAATGACAAAGGCAGCATACAGAAACCCCACAACAGGACCAGCCCAGAGGAGAGGGGCAGGAAGCAAGAACAATCCCCCAGAAACCCCCACCCCAAAACAAGTTCAAGCCTAGGACCACAACAATACTGAGGACCAGGCAGGCCAGACCACAGCAAACTCAGGAGAAGGGTAATAGGGAAGCAAAGGGCCAACCAACACCACCATCCAGTCCCCCTGGCCCCACCCACATTACACCCACACCAACAATACCTACACATACAAGGCTCCCTTTCAAAGCCACCCCAAAGTCAAGAGGCTTTACCTACCTTGATGATCCTTCCTGCCCTGTGCTGCCCAATGCCTAGGTAGACCTGCACAGAATCCTCAAGCCTCCTCTCTTCAAGCTGCTAGTGTGCAACTGAGAAGGGAGGGGGGAAACTCTTCCTTTTGCCCCAGCTTCTTATCCTATCAGTGTGTCCTGGTGGCTGATTGTCAGCCAGATCTGGCAGGCAATTGGCCAGCAGAGACCCCTCTTCCCTTCTCCCCCTCCAAATCCCCCTTTCCCTATCCCCTCCTGTTAGCCATTCATTATAGAAAACCCAGGGTGTCTTTAGACATAACAATGATCGGGTGTCAAAACCCCTAAGCACGGGTTTGGCCGTTGTGTGTAAGCAGCACCATAACAATCCCAACACCAATTTGGCCACCCATTAAACACGCGGTGTGAACACCATTGCATCACAAGGACAAGTTGCATGTTCCAGCTGAACACATGGCCAACATTGTGTCTAATGATATCGCATGGCATGTTAGCAGGTACAACACGGGAAACGAGGTAGCAGCGCTTGCATGCTGAGATCAGGTGGTGAGCAAAACACCGATTTGCCCCAAGATGGGCTGTGTGTCTAAGCAGCGCCGCATGGTGAACACAGGGCCAAACCAGTGTTCATATCAAGGTCAAAACACACATTCAGACACTCGTTGACGTTGTGTCTAAAGACACCCATGATCTCATTGACTGGCTTTTAAAATAAAATAAAATGAAAAAGAGCGCCCTAAACCAGCCAGTGCATCTGAGATAAGAACCAAACCATGATTCACATTGCAGTTCGGTTCTTATCTTGATTCAGATTAATCCCAACCAGGCAAATTTGGGATGGTTCAGATTAAACCAAATCTGAGCTTCCCATCCCTACTAGGTTCTCAAACTGAGGAGCCGGCCCCACTGGGTGGGGTGGGGGAGGGGGGGTCATGCTGCAGAAGATGTTCTGGAGAGGCATAAAAAGGACTCCAGCAGGCAAATGCCTAACTTTACACTTTCACTGAGCTAGAGGGAATCGCAAAAATAATGGGGTGAGAAGAGGGAGAGAGAGTCAAAGAACGAGGGGGGCAAAATAGGAGGGTGGGATGGGGAAGAGGGAGTAGGTGCACGAGTTTATGTGGTGTGGGAAGGGGTCTCCGTTATGACAAACAAGTACAATGGTGGGCATTGTTCAAAAAAGGTTGGAGAACCACTGATCTAGTCTCGTTTACTGCAGAGCAAAGGTCAATTAATCCTCTCCAGTTGTTACTGTGACAAGCCTACAAAAACTGTTTTTGGCCAAAGAGTATCTTCTAGAAGGGGGGTGGTGGTGGTGTCTGCTCTTGATTTGGAGACTGAGAGTAACAGAAAATTGGATCCATCCCAATGGTTAATTGTCCTCCTCCTTGTTCCCCCCACCACCACCACCACCACACACACCCATGCCTTATTTCTAATATGAATTTGTCCAGCTTTCCTTTCCAGCGGTCGCTTCTCATTGTGCCTTCCTGTGCTGGATGAAAGGGCTGTTGAATGCCAATCACTTTCCCTACTCTTGTATTTGAGTGGGCAAAGTCCATATTGTGGAAAATGACAATGTGTGTGGTTGATCTTAGTCCCCAATGGCAGCATGCCCCGGTCTCGAACCAACCACGGCGAAAGCTCTGTCTCTGGCATACTTTCCTGGGGAGAGCTGTACTGCATATCAGGCGTGCAATTATCAAATAGGGATGAGCAAACACGGTTCAGAAGTTCGGAGTTCGGCCTGAACTCGGCCTGTTCGGATGACCGAACCTGAATCTGAACATGAACTGACCGAACCGAACTAGATTCCGAATGTCAAAATGACCCAACACTTCGGTCAGTTCGGATCGCGTTCAGGTGAGTTTGGGTGGCAAAAACGTGTCACTGGAAGGCAAAACGTGACAGGGAGGGGGAGTCAGCTGAGGAGCAAACTTCCAGGTACCAGGGGTGGAGAGGCTTGGAGGTAGCAGCCAGCCTGCCCAATCACCATCCCTTTTCATCTCAGACCACTGGCTTCGCAGTCTGCGATTGGCTACGGGCGAGGCTGCACAGAGCCAATGGGGCTTGCGGTGAGGCGGGCGCAGCAAGAAACAAAACTGATTGCCTCCCCCCTTCCCAACACCTTCTAACTAGTCACTGTTCCTGAACAGCAGGTGTTTCAGAAGGCTCCCTCTCTCTCAGCAGTTTTTGTTTCTTCCTATTCCTAATTCATTGCCATCCTCCTCCTATTTCACCCATCCAACCCATTTACCTCCATATTATCATTTATTTAGATTATATTAGATAGATTTAGGTATTATTTTTTGGTTTTTCGTTTTACCCCTCCCTGTGTTCCCTGTGTTCAATCTTCCTTCCCTCCTCCCTCCCCCCTCCATTGAATCCTTTCCCTCTCCCTCTTATTCCATCCCTGATTCCCTTCCCCTGTTTTAAGTTTTGGATTTATTCAGAGTAGGATTATTATTAGATTGATTTTCATTTCAGTTTTGTACCCCTCCCTGTGTTCTTTGTGATTCCCCCTGTGTAATATTGTATATATAGATAGATAGTTATTAGATAGANAGCATAGTAGTTAGCTTAGTTATAGAGATAGATAGAGATACAGTGTGTTTGTAGGACAAGGCCTTTGTAGTTAATTATTAGGATAATACATTTAGTTCAATGGGTTTTAAAATAGTTAATAGCAGTTAGATTTAGTGTAGAGCTAGATATATTAAAAAAAAGAAACAGCCACTCCAGCCCCAGGCCCCATCGTCAGGGTTCTGGGGCCTACGTTACTGGCAGGGAGGACTGTGGCCAAAATCCAGAAACTGCCACTCTAGCCCTAGGACCCACCATCATGGGTCTGGGGCCATCATTCCTTGCACAGAGGCATGTCATTCCACTGGCACCACCCAAGAAACAGCCACTCCAGTCCCAGGACCCACTGTCAGGGTTCTGGGGCCAAGTTACAGGCAGGGAGGGCTGTGGCCAATATGTATCTAGAAGCTTCCACTCTAGCCCCAGGACCCACCGTCATGGGTCTGGGGCCATCATTCCTCACACAGAGGCGTGTCATTCCACCGCACCAAGAAATTGCCACTCCAGCCCCAGGACCCACCGTCAGGGTTCTGGGGTCAAGTTACAGGCAGTGAAGGCTGTGGATAATACGTATCTAGAAGCTGCCACTCTATCCCCAGGACACACCATCATGGGTCTGGGGCCATCATTCCTCGTACAGAGGCGCTGTCTTTCCACCATATCAAGAAACAGCCACTCCAGCCCCAGGACCCGCCATCAGGGTTCTGGGGCCAAGTTACAGGCAGGGAGGTCTGTGGCCAATATCCAGAAGCTGTCACTGTAGCCCCAGGACCCACCATCATGGATCTGGGGTCATCGTTTCTTGCACAGAGAGCCTTTTTTCGAATGCCCGAACCAAACCGAATACGTCTGAACCAAACGGCCGAACCCGAACGTGGCGAACAGACCAAATGGCTGAACCGAATGGGTGAACTGAACCGAACGGCCGAACGTGAACCGTGATCTGTTCACCCATCCCTACTGTCAAATGCCTTCCCCCCCCTCCAAATCCCACAGTTTTAGTATCCTGGGAACAGGCCACTGCGTGCTGTGTAAAGAGAGCTGGGTGAAATACTTGGTTCCTCCCACCCCCCTCCCCAAAATCTTGGCAATCCCAATCTTCATTATTTAATTATTATTTATTTATTTAAAATATTAATATCCCACCCCCTCCTGTCAAGGCAGCTCGTGGTGGCGTACAACACAAAAATAACAATATAAAATATATAATATAAACACATACAATTCAATAAAAACAACAATTCGTCATCCCCCCAACCCAACACCACCTCTCCCCCTACCCGTCTCCCTCACCAAACACCTGGTGGAACATTGATGTCTGAAGGAGGGAAGGTCCTGGGCCAAATGAACCTCCGCCGGGAGGGAGTTCCACATCCGAGGTGCGCCGACCAAGAACGCCTTCTCCAGTGCAGCCATTCCAGAACCCGGGGAGTGAGGCAGTCCTGTAGGTAGGTGGGGCCCAGAACATGTAGGGCTTTATAGGGCTCCCTGGGGCTGGAGTGGCTATAAAGCACTAGCACCTTGAATGGGGCCCAGAAGGCTATAGGCATATAGCAGTTAATGCTAAGACTGGGGAGTCCATTGGATCCAAGCAGCATATACCATCCCATTGTGAAATCTGTGCAATGTACTGTGTACAGTGTCTCTTTTTGGTAACTTCCTCCATTTTGTGGTGGAGGCTGGAAGAATTCTGCTCCTCTGAGCTGACTTCCATTCTTTATTACTTGTTTCAGGGCCACCCACGATGTTCTAGGGTCTTTCCCAATGGTTTTCAAAGACAATATTTGTGAAGGAGAAATTCACCATTCCCCACCTTTGGGGAATCACTTTGCAAATACCCTATCCCAAATGCCCCTTTGTTCACTTTGTTCTGCTAGGGAAAAAAATATAAATCCCAGAGGCAATTAGCTGAAATTAGGGCTGAAATGAGCAGCTAAATTGCTGCTTGCAAGAAATTTCAACATTTTGGGAACTGGGATCGATTTCTCAACCATTTCCTCGATACCAATGTGATTTTTCAATTCTCGCAATACCGTGAGATACCATCCTGATTTACCAACTTTCTCCTTACAGTTTACTACATGCCATTCATTTACCACTTACCACATTGCTGAGGCTACTGTTTTATATCCAGGTTTGTTGTTTCCACATTTTGGAGCTAATCACTGTTCAAATAGCCCACCACAAATGCCCCTTAACCTCCACTCCAGTCCCTCTCTCAGGTTGCACCCCATTCTGTTGCTGACAGGTGGCTCGCCTTGCGTTGTCCGGCAACGAGCCGGCAGGCATAGGAGCTGGAAGGGACGCAGACGCTGCGGCCTGGAGGCAGGGCTACCCCACGTCCGTAGGAGACAGGGGATCCCGCCCAGGCACCAGATACGCTTGGTGGAACTCCGGGGTCAGCGGTGGGAGGGGGCCCCGCCCTGAATGCAGCGACGTTACTCAATGCTGGGCCTATAAAGTGTACCGGCGGGGCCAGGAGCCACCTCCGGTAATCATTCTTGAGAAGCTGGCCCCTAGAGTGTGTGGAGAGTCAAACCTGTTTCAAGAGCACCATTTTGAGTGTCTGGATCGTTTGCCTGGGTCTCGTGTGTTCCCCTCCCCCCTTCTTGGAGTTAATCTGTGGTGAGTGACTGAGAGTGAGTTCCTTGTTTGTCTTTGTTCTTGTTTACGTGTAGGTTTGTGGATTGAGATACCAGTGTGTGGGTTCCTTGTTCCCTTCTTCCTACCCTCCATGGTCCCTTTGTCAGTACTGCCCTACACCTCGTCTCCCCTCTGGATTGCAAGTCCCGTCCTTTACCTTCCTTCTCCCCCGTTAACCCTCTCCCTTCTTCCCTTCCCTTCCCCTGGGTCTCTTCCCTTTCCCTTCCCCCAGCACTATTTGCCATGGTTTCCTGGCCCCTGTGTATTTCCCCGAGCGCCTGGATACCTTGTCTATTTGTCTTCCCCTTTGGGGCAATTGTCTTTCTCTCAGAACCTCCACATGATGAGTCGGGTTGCCCTCTGAATTGGGGGAAAAGCCCAAATAAGACCCTGAGGGATCTTTTTCCATCCGATAGACATCTAGTTAAGAGAGAAAGCCACCCGCTCCCCTTGTCTCCTGATCCCTGTTCCTTCCTTCTCCCTTCCCCCCTCTCTGTTCCCAGAACCATCCCCTCTCCTCCTCCTTACCGTGACACCCTCCAGTAAGAATTGTTCTATGTTGTTCCCTTTGATTTGTCCACTCTGCAACTGGCTTATCCCTTTGATTTGTCCACTCTGCAACTGGAATCCAGATTAGTAAAGGAATCTACGTACTAGCCAATGAGTGACAAAGAAGTACAAGGCAAAATAGAGTGCATGAAGTCCGGTATTGTGTCGGTATTACTTCTCAAGATTTGAAATGGATGGCAAAGCAGTAAACAGACAAGTGGTAAACAGAATCCCAGTAAGCAGAAAATCAGTAAATCAAGAAACAAAATTACCGATTACCAAGAGGGTCTTGATTCAACCGAGACGGTATCAGGAACTGGGATTTCAACAAGGTTTCCCATTTTTGGTGAAATCTCATTTCAGCCCTAGCTGAAAGCCAGCAAAAACAAACTCATTATAGTGAAGAGATGAAGCCTGGGAGAGTCGTAAATGTCACTGTGTGTTAAGATAAGAAGAAATGCTGGGAAATAAAATTTAGCAATGAACCGAGGAGCACATCAGCATCTAGCCATGCTGAGTCAAAGTACCCTGCCTCTTTGGGCCTCTGACAAAGCAGGAAATGGCCCCTTTAAGGTCGACTGTTCATCACCTTGGACTCACCTCCTCTGGGGGCTATAAGAACAGCAGACTCCAGAACTCTATTTTTAAATTTATATATAGGATCTGGAGCTTCCTTGAGTGTATTGCTGTTAGTCCCCCTAATAGAAATAGATTGCAGCTAAACGTAAATGTTGAGCTGCAAATAGTTGGCATTTCTCTTCCTCTAACTGCAGAAAATACCCCAAATAGTGTAATGAGTGGTGGAAAAGGTATATTTATTTACTCCCACAACATGAATCATATGTTCCCAAACGTTTTCCCAGAAAGAATTCACTTTCGGGCATACCCACCGACAAAGGAAGGCATTTCTTATTCTCCCACAGCCCTTCCAACATACATTGGGATATTTATTATTTAACTGATTAATTCTAAAAGGAGTTAAATAAGACTTAGTAGAAGACTCCAGAACTCTAGAAAGTCGTTGTGGGAGACCAAGGATAAGGGCACTTCCAAAGCCCAGAAGGGCTTCACTACTGGGCATGGAAAGCTGGAAGGAGGGAGCTCTAGCCCTGAGGCCTGGTCTGTTGCCCTATGGCCTCAAGAAGAGTTCAGAAGGGCTCTGACAGCAGCAGGGGAAGCTAAGGCCATTTTCACACAGATGGCCCCACCCACTGCTGGGTGTTCCGGTGGGTGTGCGAAGGGGGGGCGTCCGTGGAAATGGGTTGGCGGTGGGTGGGGGGATGGGTGTGTGCTGGGTGTGCACCCGTGGAAACACCACAGGCAGTGGGTGTTTGTGCATGCGTGCTCCCAGCGCACACCCACTTACACCCACCACCCACCTATCTCCACCGACAGGGCCATCCGTAAAACCAAAGGAGGCCCCATGGGTGGAGATGGGTGGAGGTAGGTGTGTATCCATGTAACGGGACACACACACACCTCCACAAACGGCACGAGCACACCTATCCCCCCACCCCCCATCCGTGTGAAAACAGCCAATGGATAAAGTACCTGGCTGAGAGCTCTGGAGAACCAGACACTGGACTATGGGCCTGCAGAAAATCTGTAAGTGTGTGGCGGCCTCCTGCCAGAAATAAAGGAGGTAACAGGCCAGGTGGGGCTGTTTGGAGTTTTTGAACCATTGTATTGGTTATTTTGCTTTTGTGTTTGTGGGATGCTTCTGAATGGGAAATTCTGAGATTTGTGTTAGCAAGGACTCATTAAAGAAAGGAACCCCTGTATTGGACCTGTTGACTGGTTGTATGTCCTTGAGAGGGCCAGCTCCTATGGCGACTCACCCCATGGTGAGGCAAGAGCCCAGTTACAGTGCATCTGAAGTGGCTATCAAACACGAATGTAGCTGCTATTTTTAGAAGCTACATTTCAGCCTTAAGGAGCCTCACAAGGTCTGGGGTGAGATTCTCCACAAACGTATTGCTTCTTTTATTTTTGTTAAACTTTATAAAATTGCAGATCAAGGCACTGTAATTATTTTCTGTTCTGCCCATGCTGGCATCTCAGTTTTCCTTCAGTCTCCCTGAAAAAAGCATGCTATGTCTGAGGGTTAAACAACTGCCCAGAGAGTGTTCTCATGGACTGGCTTCTACTGACTGACTTTGTGTGCAGCTCATCAGATGTTGCACATGGTTCCAACTTAAGGTTGCCAGACATCCAGGTTCATCCTGGACAGCTAGGGAATTTTATTTATTTATTCATTTATTTGTTTGTTTCATTATTTATTTTATTATAAAATTTGTACGTCGTCCCCTCCTGCTCAAAGCATCTCGGAGCAGTTAACAACATATTAAAACAATTTAAAACAATAAAACAACAGTAATACAGTTAAACCCCCCAATAAAACAAATTACCCCCCAGCCCACCCACTCCATCTCCCTCGGGAAAGGCACGGTGGAACAGGCAGGTCTTATATTGTCTAGGGAAAGAGGTTGGTGGTCAGGCGGACCTTCAGTGGGAGGGAGTTCCACGGCTGCAGCGCAGCCACAGAGAATGTCCTCCGCAAGGTCGACACCTGAGAAACCCGGGGGACCTCAAAGAGGGCACCCCCAGCTGACCGCAGGGGCCAATCCAGGATCTGGAGGGTGAGGTGGTCATGCAGATAGGCTGGGCCCAGGCTGTTGTGTTTAGGGCTTTAAAGGTCAGCACCAACATCTTGAATTGGGCCCAGAAGACTATTGGCAGCCAGTGCAGAGAATGAAGCACCGGTGTAATATGCTCGTGATGGCCCATCCCTGTTAAGAGGTGGACCGCCGTGTTCTGCACCAGCTACAGTCTCCAACCAGCACCAAGGATAGCCCCATGTAGAGTGCATTACAGTAGTCCAGTCTCAAGGTAATAAAAGCATGGACGATCGTGGCCAGATTCGAGTCTGAGCCATACAGCTGAAGCTGATGCACCAGATGTAATTGGTGAAATGTCCCCTTCACCACAGTCACCACCTGGACACCCAGGCAGAGCTGCGGGTCCAGGATCACCCTCAGTCTCCGAACCTGAGATACCAGGGCAGGACAAACACCATCAATGATGGGGGCCACCACTCCCCCGGCCTTCCCCACAACCATCATCTCCATCTTGTTGGGATTCAACTTCAGGCAGCTCACCCTCATCCAATCCTCCACAGCTGTCAAACACTGGATAAGCACCGAGACTGCCGGGCCTGAGTCGGATTAAAAGGAGAGATATAGCTGGAAGTCATCAGCATATTGATGACACCGTATGCCAAATTTCCTAACAACCTCCCCCAAAGACTGCATATACACATTGAACAAGAGAGGGGACAAGATAGAAATCTGAGGGACTCCACACATGAGGCCCCGGGGAGAAGATGAAGAATCACCCAGGACCACACGTTGAGTTCTCCCAGCCAGTAAAAAGCGAAACCACTCAAGAACGGTCCTGCCGATCCCTGCCCGGTCCCGCAGCCAAGTCACCAACAACTCACGATCAACAGTATCAGACGCAGCCGAGTGATCTAATAGGATCAACAGAGTCAAATGACCCCGGTCCAACTCACGGAGTCATCAACCAAAGCCACAAGCACAGTCTCCATGCCATATCCCTGACAAAAGCCAGACTGCGAGAGATTGAGAAAATTAATTGGTCCAGATGCTCCTGCAGCTGCCAGGCCACCACCCGTTCAATAACCTTCCCTAAAAAGGGAAGGTTAGAGTAGAGACCAGCCGATAGCTGGCCAGGACGCCAACTTCCAATGATGGCTTCTTGTACAGGGGCCGCACCACAGCCTTCTTGAGACAGTCCAACACCCTGCCATCCACAAGGGAGGCACTGACAATTCCTGCCAGCAATGGCCTTAATGTCTCCTGGCTGGACTTGACCAGCCAGGACGGGCATGGATCTAGTTCAGAATAAGTGGCTCGAACAGTCCCAAGAGCATCCCCAACATCTGAGGGCGACACATTCCGAAATTCATCCCACAAAACGGGACAAGATGGGACTTTTACTGCCTCTGGCTCACCTACTGCTAAAAGTGTCGCGTCAAAATAGTGGTAGATTTGAGCAATTTTATCTGCAAAAAAGTCCAGAAACAAATCACAATGGGAATTCGATGACTCTAAATCCAGGCGGAGGGAGTTCGGACTGACCAGCCCCCTCACCACCTGGAAAAGTTCTGCTGGGCAGGACTTAGCGGATGCAATAAGGGCATCAATGAAAATTTTCTTTGCTGCCTGCACTGCCATAACATAGGTACGCAACTAGACTCTATGCCGCAATCGGTCAACTTCAGCACGCAAATGATGCCACCATCGCTCTAACTGCCACCCTTCCCACTTCATCCGCCACAGCTCCTCCGTATACCATGGGGACCTGCGTTGTCGATGGTTCAGGAGCAGATGCCTGAGAGCCACCCAGTTGATGGCCTCCACCAGCATGGAATTCCATATGGTTACGAGGTCATCGAGTGAGCAGCCTGTTTGTCCAGTGTCCAGGATAACCTCTATCCTGGACTATAGAATGTTCCAGGAATCCCTGAAGTTGTACCAGCTAAGCCTTTAAATGGGTGAAATGCACTGGAAAATGTACTATTTGTGGTTAGACAAAGGTGAAATAAGATTGTGTGATGCTTGCTTGCAATGGTGTGCCTTTTCCCTGAAGTTCATTCATGTGGCAATCATGTGTTCATTCTAGGGGTGGGCATTTGGATGAAAATTCTGTTTCGGTTCTAACCTGAACCAGAATTGGTTGGGATTTAGGTTCGTATTAGTGTGATTCGGTTTGTATCCAAGCAATGCAGGTCTAAATCTATGTCTTCCCCCAACTCTGCCTCCCCCAGACTCCTTGCCCACCTCCCTCAAACTCCTGCTCACCAGGCCCATCGCCTGCCCCACCCCATTCGGAGGTAGAGGTCTGGGGGCGAGGTGAGGGAGAGGGGTGTAGTTGCTTTACTTACTTTTCTTGCACGCTCCAGAGTCCGACCAGCAGCCCGGAAGCACAGTGCCCAAAATAATAGAAAAAAACGCTCATGCGCAAAAAATGGCCAAGTCATTCTGTGCATGTGGGGCCATTTTCCAAAATGGTGCCAGCCACATCAGCACCATTTCTGGAAATGGCAGTTAGTCTGCGCATGCCTGGCTGCTAGCTGATCATGCACAGACTGGCTGCCATTTTTGAAAATGGCCAAGCATGTGTAGAATGGGCTATGTATTTTCACGCATGTGCATTTATATTCTATTATTTTGTTTCCAGCACAGCCTTCTCAAGACACACACCACTGGACTGCTGGCTTGGACTCCAGAGCCCTGCAGGAAAAGTAAGTAAAGCAACTACCTCCCTCCCCCTCTTCCCTCTCCCCACCCTGGCCTGGCCCCTGGACTCCTACCTAGCCCATCTGCTCCCAGCTCTACCTCCCCCAGCCCATTGCCCGCCTCCCCTGGAACCCTGCCTATCTGGCCCATCACCCATCGCAGCCTACCCTCAGGACTAGGGGGTAGGCTGTAGCAGGTGATGGGTTGGGTGGGCAGGAGTCTGTGGGAGGCAGATCAGGAGGCAGTTGGATTTAAGCACACATAAGCTCCTTGGAGTGGTGCCAGTGCTGCTCCAAGAAGCTTTGATGGAATTGGGGGGGGGGGGAGATACAAACCAAATGTTGGTATCCCTGATACGGTTCTTATTGATTCTTATCAATATGAATCATCCAAATTTGGACAATTCATATTGATCATAATCTGAGCTGCTCATCCCTAGTTCATTCCCATCTGGCACCTTCCTCCTGCCATGCAATGCACCATGCTTGACTGGGAGGAAGAACAGAATCTCTGTGCTCACTGAGTCACTGCACCCCTACTAAGGTCTTAAATAGGACTGAAACTCGATTAGCAGATTCTTGCTTTTCTCAGCGAGAATCAGGGTTCTCAGCTCATTCTTGCAAACTAGAATGAGCTGAGAAACTGCCTGGATTCTTACCGAGTACAGCAAGACTCTCGAGACAGTTCTCCCTCCCTCTGCACTTAAAAAACAAAAAAAGGGCCTTTTACAGCCCTCCCTTCTTCCCCTCCCCCATCCTGTACTCATCTGGCTGCTCCACCTACTGGGTCTCTCCCTGCTCCAGTTCTTTGTGGGGAAACGGGGGACGTGAGGAGGAGGCAAAAAACAAAAAACCTTGGCACGCGCCAAATGGCCACTGGGGTCATTCTGCGCATGCACGGCCCTTTTCCAAAATGGTGCTGGCAGCATCAGCACTATTTTGGAAAAGGGCAGCCAGTCTGTGCACGCGAGAAATGCCAGCACCATTTTGGAAACGGGCACAAATGTGCAGAATGGTCCGGTGGCCATTTTGCATATGCACCGTGATTTTTTTTAATTTTATTTTTAATTTTTTTTAATTTTTAAAACAAAAACAGACAAAAGGAAATGAAAATTGTTTGCTTACTCTTCCATTTCTGTATCTTTAATAACTAAAACGAACGGGGCTTAATTCATTTCAGTTACTAAAGAAATGAAAATGAATTGCACACCTCTAAATGGGGAGGGGAGGGCTACTATAACAGGGTGGGTTGGACCCAGGGTGAGTCCTTGCAGGATAAGGCCCCTCAAAAGCTGGCCTGCTGGGGAATTAGCTCAATTTTGGTTCAATCCACAATTATAATGGTCCCAGGCTTAAGGCTTTTATAGTCCATACAAGTACCACAGCAACAGTAAAAGCCTCTCACTAACGTTGGGAATGCAACTCCAGTCCTATCTATCCCCAGGTCCAGCCAGGCTCCAGACCTCTGGATTCCAACAGTGTCTTGGAGAGTCTGCTAGGTTATCACCGTGGCTGGTAACTCCCAATGTCTCTGGGGTCTCCGGGCCAGACACAGTCCCTCTGCTGCCAAGCCCCTCTAGCCTAAGCACAGCTCTTTCAGGCTGCAACCAGGTCTCAGCCATGTCCCATGACCTGGACCTCTCCCAGCAGCCTACAGCACTCACCAACAGAGCCACCTTCAGCACCTTGTAAGAGGTAAAGGTTCTGTCCCAGCTGGCCTAAGGGTCCATGATGTTGGTGGGTAAGCTGATGGAGATGGTGGCCCTCGTCATTGATGGGGTCTGTCCTCCGTTGGTTTCCAAGGTTCGAAGTCTGGGGGTGCCCCTCGATGCGCAGCTCCGCCTGGATATCTAGATGGAGGCTGTGGCAAGTAGTGCTTTTCACCAACTACACCTGGTGTGATGGCTTCGGCCGTATGTCTCAGACTCTGACCTGGCCACCGTCATCCATGCTTTCATCACCTCCAGGTTGGACTATTGTAAAGCGCTCTACGTGGGGCTACCCATGGTGTTGGCTCGGAAGTTGCAGCTGGTGCAGAATGTGGTGGCCCAGCTTTTGGTGGGGCTGGGCTGCCAGGAACACATTACACCGGTGCTCCTTTCTCTGCACTGGCTGCCAGTGGTTTTCCGGGCCTAATTCAAAGTGTTGGTATTGGCCTATAAATCCCTAAACGGCCTAGGCCCTGCATATCTGCAGAACCGCCTCACCCCCTAGGCTTTGGATCGGTCCCTGCGGCCATCCGAGGGCACCTTGCTTGAAGTCCCCCGAGTCTTCCAGGGGGCCACACAGAAGAGGGTGTTCTAGGTGACTGTACCACGGCTGTGCAACTCCCTGCCAGTGGGGGCCCAGCTGGCCCCTAACCTCCCCTCGTTTCAACGAAGTTATAAGACCTGGCTGTTCCGTCAGGTATTTGGCAAGGGAGATGGGTGATGGGTGGGGTTTGGGTGGGAGGGGTGGATGGGGTTGGGGGGTATCTGTTACCTCCTTTAAAAGTTATTTAAAGTTGTTTTAAGAGTTTTTATATTTTGTATGATGTGAGCCTCCCCAAGCTGCCTGTGGCAGGAGGGGTGGGATAATCAATTTTAAAAATAAATAATAAATAAATAAATCTCAGCAATACGGCTGGGGTTCAGGACCTCGGAGAGATTTTGCCCACTTGGACCTTGGAGAGGTCTCCTGCTGGAGAAGCAAAGATCTCCTCTCAGGTCTACTGGCTACTGCCAGACCTAGACTGAAGCCTCCTCAGGCTTCCCTCTCATTATGCAGCCCAAGGGAGGTGTGGCTAGCCCTTCCGGCCTCCAGCCCTTAAAGGACCAGTACCCTGCCACACTCCCACCTTTCTTTTAAATGGGGTTTTCCTTGTGCTTCAGGACTGGCTTTGCCAAGCCCTTCTCCAGATGATTGTCTTGTGTCCTCCAGTCAATACAATTCTGGCTGGCACCCTAGGACTCTTGAATGGGCCTCAGCCCTGGCAGGATGCTCCCTGCCACAACTACCCAAGTGACACTTACTGGTTGAGCATATTGTCCAGAAATTTCCCACAAATAATCTAGCAACCCTATAAAGTGAAAGATGGGTTGTTGTTGTTTTTTCTTCATATTTTTGTCAATTTACACCCTCCCCCCTTTGTTTGAACTTTTTTGAAATATTCAAAAGCCTTACTAAATTTTGACAGGTATCTCGCCACACCCCAAAAGAGTAATTCTATCAAACTTTAGTTTCATGAAGAAATTTTCACACACCCTCCACCTCTAAACACCAATGCCTTGGAATTCCAGACTTACTGGCTGAGCCATTTCAGCTTGAGTCTCTTCAAGTAAAAGCCAGAGTGTTGCTGTTATGCATGTGTAAATTAGCTAGCCTGAAATATTTACATGGCACGGTGTAAATAATTGCTACTCACACTATCTCATAGCAGGAGGGGCTGGGGGGGATTCAATATGTCTCATTATGACATTTGCAAGAGTGAAAGGATCTAAATTGTACTCTGGAATTCAACTCTAGCATCTCTGAAGTCATTCATTGAGCAAGTCACATACAGTCACAGCTGACTCATCAAAAGCCAATAGACTTAATTCTTTTCTTTTTCATTGTCTTTGTGGCCTCAAAACTCATAAGGGTTTTCTAGACTTGAAGTGGAAATGGGGTGGGTGTTGAGTTGCTTTTAAAAGTTTGTTGTTTTCAGAGGAGTCAGTAGCTAAAATAGCTCCAATGGATGAGTTTCCTGGCACCCCTATAGAGTTCAAACCAAGTTTCTTCACCCCACAGTTTCCAAAAAAAGAAGTTGGGTTCTTAACTAGTTTTCAGCAAGAGGTAGATTTGGTATGAGATTGTACCAATATATAAATTACAAGGGTATCTAGTCAGTTTGTGGTGAATTTCTAACTAGTAACTAGGGATGGGCGAATGCAGTTCGGAAGTTCGGAGTTCGGACTGAATTCGGTCTGTTCGGTCGACCAAACCGAACTTCCGAACCAAACTCGAATTTAAAACCGAACCGAGCCGAACCGAATTTCCGAACTCCGTTTTGTTCGCCCATCCCTAGTGGCAACACACACCAAAAAACTTGGGTTTGAATGTCCAAACTTGGTTCGGAAGTTCGGAATTCAACTGAACTTGGTCTGCTCGGTTGACTGAATCGAACTTCCGAACCGAACTCGAATTTCAAACCGAACTGAACCGAATTTCCGAACTCGAATTTCAAACCAAACCAAACCGAATTTCCAAACTCCGTTCTGTTTGCCCATCCCTACTAGTAACTACATTCACAAAAGACTCTTCTGAGGATGCTTTCCCATGATACTTACCACACACGATTTGCCTCTGGGAAAGAATGTGGTGGGTAAAGCGTGCGCTGGGTTTGTAACATGGGAACATCATGCATTTTTGCCGGTGATCCTGCGGGGGACAGCAGATCTGGACTGAATCTGCCCTATTTTCTCGCTTTTTCTTTCCCTCCTCCCCTTTTCCCCTTCTTGACCATCTCTTTTTCCCTCTACTTTTCTCCTCCCTGCTTCTTCCTCCCCCCAACCGATCACCACTCTCTAAACGCTCCCATACATCCTTTTCTCCCTTGGCTACCTTCCCACCTTGCTCCCCTTCCACTCCTCCTGTCTCTAGCCTACCTTGACGCTCCCCTTCTCCCAATCTTATCCCTATTCCTTGCCTTCTCCCTCATCAACTCCCATTTTTCTGCTCTTTTTAGAACTGATGCTCATCTATCAGTAAAGCTCCCTATATCCATGATCTTTTTCTCTCTTGCTCCCTCCAGCTCCTTGCCCTTGCTGAAACTTGGATCACTCCCTCTGACTCTGTCACTTCTGCTACCCTCTCCTTTGGGGGCCTCTCCTTCTCTCACCAGCCCGGCCCTGAAGGACAGGGTGATGGGGTGGACCTCCTTGTTGCTAAAACCTGTCAATTCCAACCAATTTCTCCTCCCCCCTCTCTCTCCTTCCCTTCCTTCGAGGCGCACTTTGTGAGCCTCTACTCCCCCCTCCATCTACGTGTTGCTGTCATCTACCGTCTCCCTGGTCCTCTCTCTTTCTTTCTCTCTGACTTTGAGTCCTGGCTCACCTTGTTCCTCTCTGTTGATATCCCCACTCTCATCCTTGGTGACTTCAACGTTCATGTTGATGACCCATCTCAGCCCTCAGTCTCTCGCTTCCTCTCCCTAGCCTCCTCCTTCAACCTCCACCTTTGGACCAACTCCCCCACCCATACTAATGGCCATTCTCTTGATCTTGTCCTCTCTAGAAACTGCTCTGTCGCTGATCTCTCCTTCGATCCT
>QEPC01012762.1:1088622-1103943 GCA_003113815.1 Sphenodon punctatus
CTTTTAGATTGTAAGCCACAGGTAGGGACCGCAGCTGATTATATGTTCTGTACAGCGCCAGGTTGTTACTGGCGCTTTATAAATGTTTAATAATAATAATAATAATAATAACTAAATGGAATATTATCTTATAGGCATGGGAACAGAGCCGAGCTCAGAAATTCGGTTCGGTTCGAAAATTGAGTTCGGTTCGGAAGTTCGGTTCGGTCGACCGAACTGGTCAAGTTCGGTCCGAACTCCGAACTTCTGAACCGCGTTCGCCCATCTCTACTGACGAATAATCCACCCAGCTTACTGTGGCTACAGCCTGACCTTCTATACAGGCCAGCAGTCAACCAGGAAGCTGGGGGTGTGGAGCAAGGCTGGGGATGGGTGTGGCCTGACAGGTTCTGGGGGACTGCTTATAGCCAATACTGAGTCCTGGTCAGCAGAAACTGGCGGTGCTGCAGAGCCATCTGCAGGGCTCAGTGCCCCAAGGACACCAATTCAATCCCAGGTCCTTAAACTCTTCTTTTTATGAGTTATCAGGGGGAGAGGCATCAGAGAGAAGCGCCTTTCCCCCTCTTCTCATTTTGGACTAAAGTTACTGTGCTCCTAGCCTCTCCGAGCGAAGGGCGTATCAATGTTTTAGAAGGTGTTGGCAAATAGCCTTTTGCCTCCAGTCTGCGCCACTCCATTTCTTGCATGTTAAAGGCTAGTACTGACTAGATTTAACAACAGCAGCAGCAGCAAATCCTGCACATTCAGAAAATGCACTGATCCTGATTCATTAATAATCCTTTGGACAAGATCCACAGCAGGAGAGTGGTGTAGCAAGGCAGTGGTGGGCTCAGGCTCATGTCCCAACCATGACCTCCCCATGGGCAAGCCCCCTCCCCCCCCGAGCCAGGACCTCCAGGGCAGGGAGGCAGGGGCTTCCCCATGAAAGCTTCCAGCAGGCCCTCCAGAGCAGCAGCAATCTTGCCACAAAGGTGGGTGAGGATGGGGGCAGCACTTCACCTCCCATCCACTCTTAACAACTCTTTCTTGGTAGAGTCCTTTGCACGTGTCCAAAGTACCAGTGGGAAATGTTCAGAGTGGGTGGGGGCAGAATGCTGGTTCTGCTCCCTCCCTTGCCCATTCTGAACATTTCCTAGCAGCACTCAGGCTACTTGCAAAGGGCCCCCGCAGGGTCCAGGGCCCAGGCTCAACTGAGTCCCCTTGCTTCATGGTAGCTACGCCCCTGGCAGGGACAAACAAGCATGACTCCAACAAAGGGGGAAATGTAGAGCAGCTGAGTACTTGGCCCATAAATTTCAGGGGAGTTTGCTTTCTCCAAAAGACTCAGGCTCGATAGTATAGCAACTTTTCCTTTCACAACGCACTGTATCAAAAATGAGGGCGCATGAGACAGCTTGTTTTTCTGTCAAACTTTGACTCCTGTAACCTTTTCCTCTCAAACTGAGGGCTGCACAGCAGATACCACCACAAAGAGGGCTGAGACTCATTCCTTTCACATGTGCTTTTATTTTTTTGTGATTTTTTTTTTTTTAAGCTACAAAAATATGTCATTGCATCTTTCTCGTTATCCACTTCATCAGTCTCAAACTGTTGGCTAATTATGCTCACCCACTCTTCCTCCTCTTCTGACAAAGTTAAATAACAAACAGCTGCTGTCACCCCGAGGATACCTGAGCTCTCAGAACTGTACAATTTACGGAAATGAACTCAGTTAGAAAAGGCTTGGAGAGCTGATCTTTTGATTACTCTGCATCAAAACTTTTCGGCAGGGAGGGGGAGGCGGGAGGGAGTCCTCTTGCTGAGTTTGAAGAGTTTTATGGAATCCAGAGGTCCTGGAGGTTTGGCATCTTGGGCGAGACACATGTTGACTCTGAAATGGGTAGTAGATTTGCTATTGCTACCCACAGGTAATTCCAACAATTTCAAGCAGCCTATTAGTTGCCCAGTCAGGAATCAATTACCAAGTCAGACAACAGACAACCCAAAATTCTGGGTACCACCGTTATTGACTGACTTTCAATTTTGCCAATTTACCAATTTGCATGTAGCCAGATTTATGATCCCTGGTTTACTTTTTCCAGATTTTCATCCATTACTTGGTTACCCTGCTTTGAATCCACACAGGCACTCTATACCTCTACTTCCTCCTCCACGCCTTAGACTTTTGTTGGTTATGTTAGAAAGTAAACGTGTGACTGGGTAAATAATGCACAGTTGGAAATAGCCAGAAATAGCCTGAAATTCACAAATGGTAACTAGGTAACACAGTATTGGCAATGGTAACTTGGTAACACAGTAAAGTGAGTAACTCAGTGGCCCTGATCCGATGGTCTGCGGATCTTGTGTGGAGCTGTGCGAATGCGCGCAGCTGCACAAGACCCATGGGCATCCAGATTGGTGGCACATGGTGCTGTATGCAAACCGTGTGCATACGTGTGCACACATTTTGCATGCAGGGATCCACAGACCATGGGATTTCAGTCACTGGGTGGTAAAAATGGGTAGGCACTGCTTATTACCTGACACTATTGAGTCAGTTCAAGATGCCAGTGGGTTTTATCCATTGGCGTGGGGACCCATTTCAAATCTGGAGGGATGCGGAAACAGGAAGCTATGGTAGTGCTGAAACAAATGGTGGATTTTGTATTCCTAGATATTCTTTGCATTTTAGAAGAATAACTATCTGAAGTTCTGAATAATATCCACAACCAAAATGAATATTCACATATTGATATTTTCAAGGTTTCAGCTGTTCAGTTAGCTGATTCTTTGGTTGTTCGGTTACATCCTGAAGGAACTGAATATCCAAATAACCAAACAACTGAATAATCAAACTGAAATAACTGTAGGAATGGGAATGGACTGGTCAGAAACTAGGCAGTTAATTTTTTTGTTCATTTTTTAAAAAAAATTGTTCATTTGTTCATTTTTTAAATTTTTGTTAATTTTTTGATCAGGTTCCCGAAAGGACTAAGCAGGTGGTTATTTTTGCCATTAGATGCGATGCTATCCGGTCTAAACTGTAAACCTTTTTTCCTGGAGGCAAAATGAGACTCAAGGGGGGGGGGGGAATGCATTTGGGGTAACGCGAAATTGTAGAGTTTATCTATACATTATGTATTTTTATTATGTCTTCTGTGTGTTGCGATTGTAATTTGTGATGGCCATGTGGCTGAACATAATAAAGGATTATTAATTATTATTATTATTATTATTATTATAGAATTAACTGGAATAGATATCCAATGAAGATGGACCTAAATAGCCATTGTTATTCACTTTGGCAAATATGGCTCAAGCCAAATGAAACTGTTGGGTATGATATTCACTGTGGATATTTGTCTCAGCTCCAGTCTGTGGTTTTAAACCAGACAGACTGGGAAGATTGCTAGCTGTGGAATAATAACAGTCAATAGTACGGGTGAAGCCAGCCACACGAGACAGAGAGGGGAGGCTACCATGCCTTTGATAGCCTTACCCCACTCTGGGCAGCTGGACCACGTGATGCAGTGTGGGAACAGCCTTACCCAATGCAGGGTAAGACTGCCCAAGGCTTGTCCCACCACGCGGGGAACACCCTTTCAGGGTCCTGAGTGGCAGACGCTGTCACCCACCGCACATGGCCATGTCACAGCTGGGGGGCGGAATCTTGTTCAGGCTGGGGGAGTGAGGCAGGAGAGAACTGGGCACCCACTTATATGGCCGGTGCTGCGGCCTGCCCTGGTTGTGGAGGCAGCTCTGGCAGCTGCAACCGTCTGCCTGTCTCCCCATGCTGGCCACTAGGGATGTGCACCAGGCCCCATGTCATTTTCGTTTTTCATTTTCATTATTCAAAAATGTCATTTTTGTTATCGTTATTAACGACAATGTCATTTTTGTTTTCTTTTTTATCATTTTTGGTATTGTTTTTGATATCATTTTTTATATCAGTATCAATATCGGTATCAATATCAGTATCGATATTCACTATCGATATCGTTATTTATATCTTTATTGATAGCTGTACAGTTTCAAACAAAGATTTTATTTTTGGTATTGGTATCATTACTGATTCCCATGCACAACTAATATTTATCTAAATCTAAGGGAGACGGGAAGGGAAAAGGAAAACTATCTATTATCTAATCAGTTATCTATATAATTATTCTAATCTAATCTATATGTCTGTAACATATATCTATATCTAATCTATACTACCTATCTATATATAATGTACAGGGGGGAGAAGAGCAGGGAAAGGGAGAAGGTAAAATGTAGGGTATGAGGAATGAAAGGTATTGATGGTAATACCTAATAAATAAATAAATAAATAAATAAAATAATACAATGAGGGTTAGGAAGGATTTTTTATGTGCAAGCACCACAGTTCTGTAAATGCAATCTGACAAGCAGAGCTCTCACAGAATCGAGAGAAAAAACATGGCCCTCCCATTATAATGGGTTGCAGTGTCCTCCCCCAGACCCTCCTGATTGGCTGTGGGAGGCAGCAGGCATTGAGCAATCACACAGAGCCATGAGACTGCTGGGACCTGCTTTCGCTCTCATTGGCCAGTGATACATCCATCAGATACTGCCGAGCTGCTTGCCCCTCCCAACACAGGCCCAGTTCAAGAGTTCAACCCTGTTAAGACTCCGAGATGTCTGCTACCTCCTTCCCTCTCCACATTTTCCCTCCAAAACCCAACTGCCACAGCACTAATAATAACGACTATGATAACAACATTGTCATTTTAGTTTCTCGTTTCCATTTTTGCTATCGTTTTTGGTATCATTTTTCGTATCAGTATCGATATAGTTATCGATATTCTCGGTTGTCGTTTTTGTTATCATTGTTGTTATTCTCGGTTGTTGTTTTTGTTATTGCAATAACGAAGATGAAAATGTTTGTTATTGATATTGTAATAACGACAAGGACATGCACACCTCTAGGCCACACAGTGTGGTGGTGTCAATTGCCCACCATGAGGACTCACAGGGATCAGGCCACTGCAACTCGTCTGGCTACACCGGCTCTTCCACTTTTACTATTTCAAATCCCACCACTCTACTTTACCAAAATGGCGTGGGCTCCATCCACACATGCAGCTGTCAAGAAACTGAAATGCTGTCATGGAGCAGAAATGCACAGCATACAGCCCCCCTCCCTTAATTTCTGTTCGCCACATCACATGCAGCCTGTATACAGCTGAGTGTTGACTTTTTGTTTAGATTTGGTAAACGGGTCTGAATGAACTCAGTGGGGCCGATCCCAAGCCGGACTGGCACATGCAGCACATGTGGAGCATGTGGACTGGCGTGGGCAGCCCATGCTGCATGCAGGTACATGCGCACCCCTGTCAGGAGCCCACGTGCAAACCATGCGGTGCCAACGGGGGTTGGGATGCAGCCCGTGGTTGCACCCTTTCCCTCCCCTTGTTCTTGCTGTGCAAAGAATAAAATACATAACATTATACTTGTCTGTTACACCGAACTTTGGGGTTTCAAACTGAAATGGGTAGTGGGTTTAATATTTGCAGGTATTAGTCACACTTTCAGGTAGCCCTTTGAGTACCCAAATAATATCCGTGACTGAAATAGATACTAACATCTATTCCCCCACCCACCCACCCCACACACATATTCCATTTGTTTGTTTGTTTGTTTTGTTCAGTTATTCTGCTTTTTTGGTCATTTTGATATTTCGATTATGTTATTTTTGGCACACGCACATGTGCAATAATGCTAATATCACCCAAAGGACATAACCAGAATACTGACATGATGACCAAACCAATCAAAATAACAGAATCACAAAAACAGGAGATATGAAAAAACAGACTAATGGAAATGGACGTTGGATATCCATCGGCTCTAGTTATTACCCAAACCGCCATTTTCAGTTTGGGTAGGGCTTAGTCAATGGGTTTACACCAGAGGTGGGGAACCTTTTCTGTCCTGGGGGCCACGTTACATATTAGTACTGGCTCTGAGGGCCACATAAAGGTTGGGGGTGCTTAACAGATTTATTCAAGAAAAGGAGGACCCAGATCATGGATCTCTGCTGTGAATCTGTCCCCTACCCCTGTATGCAATGCATGACCTCCTCTCTGCTCCATTATCACGAACTCAGTTTTTCAGTGTTTGGGGGGTAGCGCATGGCTCCAGGGTCCAGATCCTGACAGTGGAAAGGGGCCACATAAAAACTTACCCAAAGCCCCATTTGACCTGAGGTTCCCAACCCCTGGTTTACACTTTTGGGGTACTTGGTTCAGCTCTGTTAATAGGGGTGTGCAATTCATATTATGTGTATGAGCTATGAAAATGAATGGAGCCCTTTTCATTTTTGTAACTAAAGACATAAAAATTAATAAGTAAACAATTGTTGCTTGCTCTCATTCATTATCGTTTAAAAATAAAAAATAAAAACAAAGTTCTTTTAAAAACACCACATACGCAAATAGCTGCCAGAGCTGCTCTGTGCATGCACCCCCTTTTCCAAAATGTCACAGGCAGCACCAATGCCATTTTGGAGAAGGGCATTCATGCGCAAAATGGTCCAGTAGCAATTTTGCGCATGCAGTGATTTAAAAAATTTTTTTTTTAACTAAAAATAAACAAAAACCCTAAAATGAACGGGTTCTCCACGAAACACCCCCAAAAGAATTATTTTGTCAAACGAAAATGAAAACGGCAGGGAACAAAAATGAAAGGGATGCCTTCTGCACACCCCTATCTGTTAGTGATTGTGAATTGCCAGGACCTAGTCATTTCCATGTCTCGTTATGCAGAAAGTTGGAATGCTGTGTCTGGAACAGCCCAAGGTCTCGATGAAAGCTGAGTGAGACAGAAAAGTCAGAACAATAGTTAGTCTCCTGACACCATTTATTTACTCTGCCCATTCTATAACTCAGGAGCGCGTCCTGAAGGTCATTTCTTCAAGCACAGAAATAAATTGTCACAAATCTTATTGCTCCCCACACTTTGTTTATGTCATTATTACCGCCGGTCTGCAGCATTATGTTATGAACAGCATGGGCCCTGTTTCCTGATGCTAGATTTATAGGAGTGACAATAAAAATAATTATTTTAAAATAAGTGGCCAGGCATTCAGTCTCTCAGCGCTAATAGCAAAGAATTAATTCAGCATTAATGCAAACATGATATGCCATTTATGTGGGAAGGAAATCGCACGACAATCTACTAACTAATGAATGGGCAATTACGACTAAGAGAGAGGGTAATTTCAGACGTTACGTGCTCCTGGGTCACCACAGTGGATTCCCAACTGTGGCAAGCCAGTGAACCCCCTCCCATGGTAAAGAACGGCCCCAAACAGACGTGACGGGAGCAGGACCACGGCAAGGAAATGGATGGCCGTACCACGACCCGGGCAACGCAACAGATGTTATGCTGATTCCGGGCTGTGGTTAGAACACCCAGAAGCCACCAGGGTGGGAGGCAGCCATGGCCGACTGAAGGCAAACGAAGTCAAAAGCACCAAAAGGCAACACAGACACAAGGGAAATGGGAAGGGAGGGGGATGAGGGAGAAGAGCTGCTGAGGCAGCACATGTAACAGGGACAGGGAAGCCAAGGACACAACATGACACAAAGCACGCACACACGGCCGAGCGCAAACACACCCAAATGGGAACGAAGGGAAGGGGGGAGCACACTTGGGCACACAGGGAAACAACAAAACAGGACAGGGAATGAACAGACACCCAGGAAGGGACACGCACACTGGGCACCGTGCACAGTCAGGAGCAGCAGCATGGGAGGGGGAAGGGGGAAAGCACCCCAGGAAGGTCAACACACACAGCACCATGGACACGGAGGGGTGGGTGGGAACCACAGGCCATGGAAGGGGAGGGGACGAGCCCGGGAACAGGCCGGGACACGGGGAAAGGCACCCAGAACCCCACAGGTGGCACGGGCCACCCAACAGCAACACAGGCAGCCCAAGTCATGGGGGTCCCCATGGGGACAGAGCAGGGTCACAGGGGGAGGGCAACAAAACAGAGGAAGGCACCGGAGCGGTCCCAGGCAGGTCCATATGGCAAGAATCCGCCCGCTGATGCAGAAGCATGGGTGGGGACGGATGCCAGCCGGATCCCGAGGGCAGCACATGCAGCCCCCCCCCCGGGAGGAAGCCAGGAGATGCTGTCCAGGGGCCCCAAGACCCACACAGTCACGGAGGCACCCAGAAGGCGGGGGGGGGGAGGGCACAGACACAGGTGACCGGGCAGCTGTGGAAGGGAGGACCACACCACAGGGAGAGCCGGGAGAGGTCACAGGCAGCAGGAAACAGCCAAAAGGGGGGGCAGGCACGGCGAGGAACACCACAGGCAATGATGGACATGGGGTGCCCATGGAGGGGGCACAGCAACACAGGCAAGCAGAACAGAGGCAACCAACCCAGCCACAACAGCTACGAGGCCGGAATGGCAAGGAGTGAGTGGCCAGTGCCCCGAGCCGGCAGGGAGGTGCAGGGAGCACACAGTGGGGCTGTCATCCATGACACCGAAGACACAGGAGGCCTCACATCCAGCTGCATGGGGTCACAAAGGGAGCTGGGACGGGTTGGCCCGACAGATGCACATAGTGGGGCCACTGAAGCATGCCCCAGTGGTAGCCCAAGTGTGCCATGTGGTGGGCAATGAGGTAGTAGGCCTCAAACAGATCCGGGCCGGTCAGCCCCACCTGGACATCAGCACGGGTCCACACAGCTGCCAGCACCGTGAGCTCCAGTCTGGTAGGCTCCTACAATGAATAGTCAGCGGCAGGGGGCCAAGGCAGGTGCCCGAGCTCCAACAGGCGGTAATACACCACCCCACATGACCACTGGTAGCCACGGGCCCCGTGGATGCAGCAGAATAAGAAAACAGCCAGGGCAGGGCCCCTTCCTCCAGACAGGTAGTAAACCCGGCCAGGCCACAGACCTAGAGGGAGGACACAGTCTCTGCCATGGACCATGCCACATGCGAGCACCTCATCTCCAGAACGCGCCCATCAGGAAAGGGATGGAGGCCCAGCACCTCCGCATGGAGCCAGCACATGCTACCGCTTGCCTCATAGCCGAAGTAGTGGAGCCCGGAACTCAGACTTTCATAGGCACCCAAGAGGGTATCCGGGCAGCACAGGAGCAGTTACACAGCTGGGGAATGCCACAGATCACATAGGGCCATGGTCTCCCGGAAGGTCCAGATATAGGGGGCGTCAGGCGATCCAGGGCGCGAGTGTCCAGGGGCAGCACTGCCGGCCATGGTCCAGTGGGCAGAGGGTCTGAGCAGCAAGGAAAGAGGGGCCCCATGATCCCATGTGGGCTGGGGATGGAAGGAGGGGAGCTCCAAGGACACGCGATAAGCCTGCAGGCTGCAACGTGGCACGGCTAGCGAGCAATGTGTGGGGAGCGGACCCAGCACAGGTGCAGGAACTGCGTGCATGGAATGTCCAGCAAGCACTGATAGCAGGGAGGTGATGACAACAGGAAACCAGCTGCAGACCACACTGATGGGCTCATGCGGACCTGGGACACGGGCAGGAGAGCTGGGCGCTGGACCGCACCACGGGCACCCTCTACCATGGACGTGGGCCAGAGGGTTGCATGTTGCCTGTTCCTGGACCTAACTGTGGAGTGGCACCGGCAGCACACCAACCTCCAGTGGCTGGCCACGGAGCTGCTCCACCTGAGCAGCCACATCAGGCAGTGCCTTGCAAGAACCGCTGTGTCTGCCCAGTGTACCCACCATGGGCACAAGTGCTCCCAGGCCAAGCCCAGGGCCCTGCGGGCTTCTGGGGTGTACCAACAGGCCCAGCACCTCACCTGAGGGTGCCCTGCTGTCTTCCAAGAGGCAGCCGCCCAACACAACTGGCACAGGGAGGCCATTAGGAGCGTGGTAATGCTCACCATGCCCACACAAAGGTGGCTATGGGTCATGGACTGGGCATAGGAATGGTGGTCTGGGGCCCTGGCTTGGTGGAACGATGCAGTGTGGAGGGCACTCTTCTACATGGACAGGCGGTCCCTCTTGCGGCTCGCAGAGCTGTTGGTGCCCTGGCTGGAGCAGCTGCACACCCCCATGTGCTCCCCCATACCCGTGGTCAAGCATGTGGCTATAGCGGTCTGGGCACTGGCAACACCGACTTCCTGCTGGTCCATGGTACAGCACTTCGATGTGGGACTGAGCACCGTCACGGGCATCCTCTGGGACTTCTGTGAGGCTGTGGAGGGCATGCTACTGGACCGAGTGATCCAGCTGGTGGACCAGAAGGTCGTGGTGGCTGGCTTCGAGACTGGCGGATTCCCCAACTGTCTGGGCACTGTGGATGGTACCCACATCGAGATCGTCTGGCCCCCCACCGGGGATGCTGGCAAGTACATCAACAGGCACGGGTACCATTTCTTACAGCTCCAGGCAGTTGTGGACCACTGGGGCCAGTTCATGGACATCTTCACCGGCCACTCCGGTTGCAGCCACGATGCCTGGATCCTCACCATCTCTCCCCTCTATGCCCGGATGTACCGGTGGGACTTTGCCAACATGGAGATGACCAGAATCAAGGGGGTGTTTATGCCCCCCTGCATCCTGGGGGACCTGGCCTACCTGCTCTTCCGCTGACTCATGAAGGCATACCCGGTCCCCAGTATCCCTGTGGAAGCGCAGTTCAACTCCCGATTATGCGCCTCGAGGACCGTGGTCGAGAGGGCCTTCGGTGCCCTCAAGCAGCACTGGAGGTGCCTTGCAGGTTACCTGGACTTCGCTGTGGAGACTTCGGCCCTCATGATCGGTGCCTGCTGTGTCCTGCACAATATATGCAAGACTAATGGGGCCGCCTTGGAGTTCCCTATTCCCCAGAGGCCACCAGGACCTGTGCTGCTCTATGTGAATGCTGAGAACCTGCAGGAATAGCGGATCCACGCTGTCCTGGTGAAGCATATAGCTAGTGAGCCCAGGGCCTGAGCATGCTGGGCTGGCTCAGTGCCCAGCTGCTCGATGGTCTGGTTGAGTTTCTCCAATGCCTCCATCTGCTGGGTGTGCTCCCTTTACTCCTGCCTCCGTTCCTGGCACATTTCCACGGCCAGCTGCCGGTCCTTGGCCTCCGCATACTGCAGGGCCCTGTCCATGGCTGCCTCCATGCGGTTGATAGCAGCTATTATCCACTCCTCTTGCTCCATGCTGCTCTGGACTATTTCCTTGGCCATATCCTCCCTCCGTCACCATACCCGTGTCCTGTGCTCCTGCTGCCTCTGTGCTAGGCGCATGGGATTGGCTGGTGGGAGTGCTGCCTGTTGGCCGGGTGTGGAAACGATTGGTAATAGTTACTTGGGCTTGGTCACATATCACCTGTCCTGGAGCTGTTCTGGGGGTGGCTGTGGTGCCACCCTGGCACGTTGACAGGCACGGTCCTCCCCTTGGGGGGCCCCCTGTGCCCCACACATCTCCCCCATCCTGCCCCGGGCTACAGGGCATGCCGTACCAGGGAGGGGGGTCTGTGCCTCACCCGGCTGTCCATGCCCTCAGTGTGCCCCCATTTGTTGACACCCCCCTGCCCTGGTTGATCACCTTGCTGAACCTGATTCTGCTGTGGCTGTTCCCCGCATTCCCCCTCGCCTGGCTGACCTGGGTGCCGCCCCAGGTGTGCACCTGTTGGGGAAAGGAGGAGGGTGCATTACCCTTGCACAGTCCAGGTCCCCATCCCACTGTTGCCCATGCTTGCTGGCACCAGGGGCTGGTTCCCCCTGGTCAGCTGTGCCTGTCCCCCCCTGTTGTGTGCCCAGGCGGGCCCCCACCCACCCTAACCCCCTTCCCATGTTCCCTGGTTCCTGGGGGCTGTGGGGATGGGACCATGGCCTGTGGGGGGCCCCAAGCCCTGGGTGCTCCCTCTATGGCCTGCGTGCCCTCTCAGCTGCTTGCCTACCCTCTATGTCCATCTCTGAGTCCTCCGATGCCGGCTCCTCCATGGGACTGTGCTCTCCCTGGGTCCACTGGCTCAGGGTGACCAATGTGCTGGCCTCAGATCCGGCTGAGTCAGACTGCGGCTGTGGGCTCCCAGTGCTGCTTCGCGATGGGGGCCTGCTGCTACCTGAGGTCTCGGGGCGTTCCTCGGGAGGGGCTGGGTCCCCAGGGTCAGTGCCTGCATGAAGGACTGCCAGGGGTGGGCATACATCATGCCCGTTCCCTGCCCTGGACCACGGCACTTCCCATGAGTCATGGGGCGACTATGGAGCCCTTCATGTGACAGACATGGTCCAGGGCATCATAGTAGGGGGCAGTCCGTGCTCCGTGTCCAGACCTCCGGTTGTTGTCCTTGATGGCCTTGTACCCTCTCTTGAGGCCAAGGAGCTCTCTTGAGCTCCTTGGCCTTGGAGCGGCATTGGGCCATGGTCCTGTGGTGCCCCACCACCTCCATATCCTGCACAATCTCTGTGAACACATGCTCATTCCTATGGTTCATGGCGAGCGCCACATGGTGCTCCAGGGACCCCCAGATCCTTATAAAGTCCTTGTGCCCCCCTCGCTGGTACTGGTGTCTCCCTTGTGTGCCCTCCTCCTGCAGTTCCTCATCTTCCTCCTCCACTTCCCCTCCGCCAATCTCCTCTGGGGGTTCCGGCTCCCGGGCCCATTTCCGGGTCTGTGGGTTGTAGAGAGGGGGTTAGTGTCCTCGGTCCTTTCAATCCGCAGCCCACCCCTTTTCCCCCTCCCACTGGGCACCCCCCCTTTGTGCCCCTTTGCCAGTGTGCGGGTCCCCCCCTCGCTCTCCTTACCCATTTTCAGGGTTCCTCCATCCCCTGTCTGGTTGTCCCCTCATGGGAGACTAGCTCTGGCTGCTGCTGCTGCTGCTCCTCTGCCCCCCGCCACCTCCTCCCCCCCTCCTACACCTCTCCCTTGCCTCGCTCACCCTCTGATCTCCTCTCCCTTCCATCTTGCTCCATCCTGCCACGTTTCCCTGCTGCTGTGTGCCTTTTAAATCCCTCTCCCCGGTCTGTGTGTTGCTCGTTGCCTGACAGCGATGCTGAGTGCTCTCGCCACGGCTGGAGATCATTTGTTATGATTCCGCCTGGTGGTTGACATTCAGTTGTTACGTTTGGCTGTTTCCCGGTGGGAATCACTTTCACCACGCTTCCGGGGATGGTCCCGTCCCAACCTCCAGAACCGTGGTTGGCTTTGGCCCCTATGGGTGATCGACTGTGGTGAACATCTGGATGCCGCTGATCAGATGTTCACGGCTCTTTGGCCACACCGTGGGATTGTCCGTGGTTCACTGTGGTTGACTGTGGTATCGTTACATCTGAAATTACCCAGAGACATAGCAAACACCTAGGCACTAGGGAGACAATCTGGGATTGGAAATTGCTGCAGGAGAAACAGCTTAAAGAAGAGGAGAGGGCATTTTCCAGACACCCAGCCCATGCTAGATTTGTACCCAAGTAATCAATAGTACTGTTAGAGTCAATAGGGGCAGATCTCCAACTGGGGTAAACAAGCCTTGCTCCTAGGGTGGCACCACTGCAGCCCTGGCACATGTATTTCTCATAAGTGTCCTCTAAAATTTGCATATCTGGCCACCCTACTTCCTCCATTTTTGGTAATGAGGCCAGATTCCCAGCTGGTCCACTGTAGCCAATGGGCCATGATCCCAATCAAGGCTAACTGGTCTCACTTCACTGGACTCAATGGGGCCAAAACCCCAGTTGGAGTAAATCAGCTTTGCCTCTTTGGAGTCACTGGGCCCTGATCCCCAATCAGGGTTAACTGGCTTTGCTTTATTGGAATCAATGGAGCCAAATTCTCAGCTGAAAGTCAACTGTGTTCCATTGGAGTCAATGAAAGTCGACTGTGTTCCGTTGGAGTCAATGGAAGTTGACTTTGTTCCATTGGAGTCAATGGGCCTTGATTCCCCTATCAGGGCTAATTGGACTCACTTTGGGTGTTTTTAGACAAGCGTCTCACCATCCATCACCCATAACCATCCATCACCCATCTATCATGCATGTTGCAGGGCTGCATAAGACACCAGTGCGGCTCTGCAACATGCATGATAGGTGGGTGGTGAAAGGGTAATGGGTGAGGAGGTGCTTGTGTAAAACTCCCCTTTATTGGAGTCAATGAGACCAAATCCCTACTTGGAATAAGTCAGCTTTGTTCCATTGGAACCAATGGGCAAGATCCCCAACTGGTGCAAACTGATTTACACCTTCTTCTTCCATTTAAAATGACTGTGATCACTTCCCGCCTGGATTTCACACATGGTGAAGGGAAGGAGTGTCTGCAAAGGACAGGCCAAGCCTGAGCAGTGTAAAGCTGCTTGAATCAGTCTGTGCCCTGGTGACAGACTCAGAACAGCTCTCAGGCAATTTCAGGTAAAATCCTGCATTTGGTTCGTAGCACGATGTTCACCTCTTGATTTAGTCCCAACTTCCTCCCCGCCATTATCTTACCCGCAATCACAAATTTCAAAAGGCCTTGGCTGAAGCTGATCGAAGTTGGATGTGGGGCTGCTTTTCTCCCACAACAATAGTAATCGTCAAGGCTTTTGTGCGCGACTTGCTCAGCTTCTGAGAAATTAGAATGTAATCTCCATTCTGACATACAAAGGAAATGGAAAATCCATAGATGCCTTTTCTTTATATAAAAAAATAAATCTCCTATAGATTTCAGAAGCTAATGTGCTGCTTTAATCACAAGGGGGGCAGTGAAAAAATAGGGCAGGCAGCTTTTGAAAGTGAAGCACCCAGCTTTTGCATTCCTGAGGCCTCCTGCAGGGATGAGGGGATTTGCTCGAAGGAGCTCAGTGAACTTGCACTTCCTGAGTTTATGCTGGAGTCAAACTTCAGAGTTCTGAGCCTGGAGATTGGTTGCGACACCAGTTTGATAGGTTATGTACCAGTAGTGCTGTAGCGGTATGCCGCCGCGGCAGCTGTTACCGACGGAAACCCCTATTCCGCACATTGCGGCACGGTTTGGCAGCTTTCTGAGGGCTGCGGCTGCAGTTTGTTGCTAATGGTGCCATGGCATCGGAACTGGTGAACGGAAGAAAAACTTTTGCGGATTCCAATAAGAAGCAGCACCAACTCCCCTTTCTGTGGGCCGCGGAATCTTTGTGGTTATCTGATCATTGTATCATGTTTCCGCCACCCGGAATACAAGTTATCATGAGACCCGGTGGCATGATCAACCCTCGGACCCTGTTGACGACACCCACATGCCCACTTTCATTGGCTAGGGCTTTCCCAGGGAGACATGTCCCGCCTTCACCATTAAGTATAAATAGGTGTGTTTGTAGCTTGTTTCTCCCTCTTGATCCCCAATCGCAGTGAGAGTGAGTGACTGTTGGAGCC
>QEPC01012762.1:1109047-1124283 GCA_003113815.1 Sphenodon punctatus
GACCTTCCCCCGGCTAGCCCGGGAAGCGTGGTTGTAACTGACCCCATGTGGGTATTGAGCGTGATGAACATCTGGCGCGCGCCGTTCAGACGTTCAGGGCCCTTTGGCCCCACGGGGGGGTTCAGCGTGGTTCAGTGTGGTTCAGCGTGATCTCGTAACGTCTGAAATCACCCAAAATCTCACCCCACCCCACCCCACCCCAGGGATTGCCTTACCTGGTGATGCAGAAGGCCTAGTAGTGGTCTAAAGCACTCCGGAGCATTGCCAGACCCATCGCCGGACCCTGCTGCCGGACCCGGGGCCAGAGCTCCAGCACCACCAGGTAGGGTGATCCCTGGGGTGGGGGGTTAAAAAATAAATTATGAGGCTGGGCAGGGTGTGGGGGGGTGCTCCACGGCGCCCCTTCCACCCATGCAGCCTGGAGGGGGGAGGGAAAACCAGGTTCCTCCCTGCTCCCGCCCAAACGGGTTCGGAACCTGAAGTTTGTTCGGCTGGTTCGGGCGGGGGTCGGTTCGGATTTGGAGTGTTTGCGAATGGGTCAAACACCCCGAGTTCGGGCCGAACCCCAAACTTCCGAGTTCTGAATCGCATTCGCACATCCCCAGCACCTAAAGTCTTGTCTATCTACTCACTCTGTAGATAGTGAGTCTACTTGTTCCATTCCTAGCTCCTTGTTCCTGCCCAGGCCTAGTCCTGTCCCCTCTCCATTTGGACTGATCTTCTGGCTCGACCCTTTGGTTTCTCGGTGACTCTGTTTTTTTCAGTTGCTGAACTCTGATTTGATTATTGCCTGGCCCTGATCCTGCCACAACTCAGCCTGTGCTCTGACCTGACACCTGAAAAGTGGGGCAAGAGTGGGTGAGCAGTGGCAGCACTGCAGAGGCAAGAGGTGGCAATTGTCCTGGCCAGGATAGGGTTGCAACAGCAGAGAGGGCAGCAGGAGGAATGAGGTAGCAGGGCCCAGTGGCATTGTCTGTTCACATCTGGGACCTACATATGATCTGGGTGGACAACCCAAGCCTCTTGATAGGCCTCCAGGACCCACTGCCAATATGGGTAAGGGTGGCGGCGGCTGTTTGTGCATGTGCAAGACAGCCCAGTGGCCATTTTGTGAATGCACTGTGGCTTTTTTTAATTATTATTTTCGGTTGGGATGCTGATCAGAAAAGCTGCAGCTGTTCCATTTCCACAGACATGTTCTGGGGAAATGGAACAGCTGTTCTGACCCACCCCTAACTCCACTCCCCTGCCAGAGAAAAGAAGGGTGTTTGAGGATTTGCTTCCCACAGGTACCTGAGTGTTTCCATACCTGTAGCAGGCTCGTTGAGCCACCACCAACTTTCCTATTTCTTTTCCAAAGGTCTACCAGAAGAAATATCAGAGCAACTGCTGGCTCCCCTCAACCCCTCCCCCATCTTCTTTGGTCATGGTAATGGGCAATGAATTCTGGTTTTATAAATAGTGCACAGATACTATAGTGCCTTGAAAGGTTGGATGTCATCTGCTAATGTGAGGGAAATCCTTGGGGCGGTTAGAGCCACATCTTATGAATTAGATCCATGCCGGTCCTGGTTGTTCAAGACCAGCCGGGAGATGCTGGGGACATTGCTGGGGGTGGTCAATGCCTCCCTTTGGGAGGGCAGAGTTTCGGGGTGCCATAAGGAGGCTGTGGTGTGACCTCCACTCAAGAAGCCATCGCTTGACTTTGACTCCCTCGCCAGCTATCAGCCTGTCTCTAACCTTCCCTTTTTAGGGAAGGTTATTGAACGAGTCGTGGCTCTGCAGCTTCAGGGGCATCTGGACCACATCATTTTTCTTGATCCCTCACAGTCTGCCCAGGGCTGGCTGCAGGGTTTGTGGGGCCATGTGCGAAGTCTTGGTGCGGGGCCTAATTTGCATAGTTTCAGAACACACACTCCATCAGCCACGCCACTTATCCCTTAGCTTCCCACACACAGCGCCCCCTCACTATTGTCCTGGGTATGACATATTATATTCTTTCACCATTGTTAGTAAATACAAGCTTCCAGATGCAACTCCATTATGAAGACCATTGAAATTCATGGAGACTCTCTTGTCCTCTCTATCTCTGATTAATAGTGCCTAGTGGACTTGCATGAGTAATTAGAGCTGAAAAGGGGAAAAAATTCAAAACTGAAAAATAGGGCTTTTCAATAGCATCACATTGAAGTAATTGTGTTTTCTTTCCAGAAGGAAAGTTTTACCAACATCTTACTGTTACTGGGTGCTCACTTTACCTAGACTTTAGGAGATAAAGTGGGCGGGATGGGTCTTCTGTTTGGCAGAGGAGCAAATTCCTACATCTGGCCCATGGATCCAGTACCCTAATCTCAAGACCTAAAGAGCAAGCTCAGAGGAACGAGACAGACTTAAGAGAAATAAAAGGAAACAGTTTTTCACTCAATCATAGCATTTTAGGGCTGGAATTGATGCCAAGGGTCATCTAGTCCCTTGGTTCCATCAACGCATGGAACTCCTTGCCAGGGGATGTTGTGAAAGCCAACAGCATAACTATGAAAAGATTAGATAAGATCTTAGAGGACAGGTCCATAAATTGCCGTTCATCAAGCCAATCATGGGATGAGATCTCTGAGTGTGGGAGTGGGGAGTGAAGAACTCCTTTATGCTTCTCTTTATACTGCCATATCCTTCAAGATCCCACACCTCCCACAGATCTGGAAGTGACCTCAAGGGTCATCTACTCCAGCCCCCAGCACCACTGCAGAACCTGCCACACTCCAACCATCTGCACAGAAAAATCCAACAGTAGCTATAAGTAGGGAGTGGGACCAAACAGAGCATACCAATGCCTGAAATAACAGAGGACCATTTTAGAAAACTAAAGAACTAGCTATTCCCTTATAACTAAGCTTAACGCATCAACTTCCTGAATGCATCTCTGTCTTTCCTTATGTTCCCCTTCTCTCTCTCCACCCCTTGTTGTCCAAATAAAAGCAGGGGGGTGGTGGGGAGAATCTGCTTCCTTTCCCCACCCCTTTTCTTGACACCTGACACCAGCTCTTCCAAACTCCAGGAAAATCACTGTGTGTCTGACCAACAGTTGAAAAAACGTCCCCATCCCATCGGAGTTGTGTTTTGTTTTTTTTTAAAGAAAATGCATTAGAGGACTAATCCTAAAGCCCACTGAAGTCAAAGGGCTGCCATGCATTTCAGAGACCTTTGCATCAAACTTTAAACCTGCACTAGGTCCTAATGAGAAGTGGTGACTTGGATAAGTCAGGCTCTAACTTCCGTCTCTAAGTTCTGCTTATATAAGCTAGTTTCTTTGTCTAAAGCAGGGCTGGGGAATCCCCCACCTACACCCTGTGGGCCAAAACTGGCCAGTTGCTGCTTTTTGACTCTTTTCCAGTTCACAGATCTGGTCCCTGGGTCCAGTCCCTACCCCAAGCCCTGAAATGGTAAACGTGGGGAGAAGGGAGCGGAGATGAGAGTATGCAAGGATTGAGGAAGGATTCATGGCATAGGTCAGGGGAAGTTAAACTTTTCCCTCCCAGGGCCACTTGGAAAACTAGTACAAGCACCAAGGGCCACATAGAAGCTGGGGGCAGCCAGAGTGCTTAGGAAAAGGAAGGTACAGAGATCATGGGTGTGTGTCATGGATCTGTCCTGATTCTTGAATGCATGCCCTCATCTCTGGTCCCTTTCAGCATGGGGCCCTGTCATGAGAGGGGGGATGTCTCACACAAAGAGATACTCATGATGCATCCGGCTCCTACATACCTATCTAAGCCAACAGCTCCTCTGGCCCCCAAGTGTCCATGTCCCCATCTCAGTCTCCCCACAGCCTGATCCCATCTCTCCCTGGGGAGGAGCAGGCTTCAGCCCTTTGAGTTAGACATTTTTTTACTTTGAAAACAAAAGGGAAAAGCAACTCCCCCCTGGGAGTGACCCCAAGCAAACTTCCCCCCAACTGCGCTGCACCAAAGCAGAGAGTGGGAGAAGCAAGAGTAGCTTTGCAAGAGAAGCTCACAACAAAAGCTGCAGCCTCAGGCTAGTGAAGAGGGTATCATTCACTCTCCAGGCTGAGGGTTTTTGCCTGCTACACCTCAGGATCCAGCCAGGTCTGGTGTAACCCGCCCAAGCTCCTTTGAATTTGCCTCCAGCCCAGACTTAAGCAGCAGATTGCAGAGCAGATCCAACCCTAGGCTGCCTTATGGAACCCATCTTGCTTTTTATTGCTCTGCTGCTTTGGACTGGAGATCACATAACTCACATGGGGAGTTTGTTTACAACTCAATAAACAAACATCTTATCTCCCAGTCCCATCGGGTGTCCCCGCGGCAGCAGCTGCTCCTGCTGGAGCTCTACTAGGAGGCAGAGGCAGGTGGGGGATGGGGTCCGGAGCCAGGGAGGGGAGGAAGAACAACTTGGGGGAGAAGCTGGTTGCAGCCTGCAGCCCAGCCAGGCAACTGCGGGGCCTCAGCTGGCTGCGGGGCCATGTGCGGCCGCACATGTGGCACATGCCTGGGGCTGGCCCTGAGTCTGCCTTTCGCCCAGGTTAAGGCACTGAGACTGCGCTTGTGGCCTTGGTTGATGCGATCTTCGCTGTGAATTGGATCAGGGCCAGTCGACCTTATTGATCCTCTTAGAACTGTCAGCTGATTTTGACACGCTTGATCATGAGATGTTGGCTTCCGGGACCAGGTGGAATTGGACAAAATCACCCATGAATGGTTTTGCCCGTTCCTGTCCAGGAGGACTCAGTGAGCAGTGCTGGAGGACCATTCTTTGTCTCCCCAGGACCTCCATGCGGAGTTCCAAAAGGTTCTATTCTATCCCCTCTTGTTCAATTTGTATATGCAGCTTTTGGGGGAGGTCGTGAGTGGGTTTGATGTTCGGTGTCATCAATATGCTAATGTCACCCAACTTTACCTCTCTTTTTCAGTTGACCCAGGCCTGGCAGTCTTGGTGCTTACTCGATGTCTGGCAGCTGTGGGGGACTGGATGAGGGTGAGCTGTCTAAAGTTGAACCCTGACAAGATGGAGGTGATGCTGGTGGGAGGTGCTGGGGAGTTGGTGACTCCCATCATTAATGGGGTTCATCCCTCCCTGGCCCCTCAGGTTCGGAGTCTGGATGTGCTCCTTGACTCACAGCTTCGCCTGGATGCTTAGGTGACAACGACGGCAAGAAGTGCATTTTGTCAATTACATCTGATACGTCGGCTTCAGCCATATATCTCAGACTCTGACCTGGCCACTATCATCCATTCCTTCATCACCTCAAGATTGGACTACTGAAACACACTCTACGTGGGGCTACCCTTGTTGACAGTTCAGAGACTGCAGCTGGTGCAGAGCGCAGCGGCCCATCTCCTCATGGGGACGGGGCACTGGAAACACATAACACCGGTGCTCTGTTTATTTCACCGGTTGCCTATAGTCTTTGGGGCCCTATTCAGGGTGTTGGATTTGACCTATAAAGCCCTACACAGTCTGGGACCCACTTTCCTGCAGGACCACCTCACTCTCCGGATTCTGGATTGGCCCCTGGAGTCTGCCGGGAGTGCCCTCCTTAAGACCTCCCAGGGGTTGCGGGTGGCAACCATGAAGAAGGCGTTCTCTGTGGCTTCCCTGAGGCTATGGAACTCCCTCCAAGTGGAGGTTCGTCTGTCCCCGCCCAGACCTTTCCTCCTTCCGTCAACAGTGTAAGATGGCTGTTCCACCGGGCTTTTGGTCAGGGGTGGGGTTGAGAGGGAATGTTTTTAGCTCAGGTGAATTGTATTTTATGATGTATTCCATTTTTATGTGGTTTTAAAAATGTATTTATATGTTTTATTAACTTTTTGTTAGCCGCCCCGAGCTGCTTGAGGCAAGATTGGCACGGGGTATGACATTTTAAAAATAAATATGTAAATTAATTCATTAAATGGCTCTTCTGGTGTGGCTCAGCTGTTCTGCTCTGTTCTGCGGCAGCTGTTCTTAGATTCTATGCCACCCTCTGATTGTCCATGTCCCTTTTTATCAGCTGGCTTATTAAATGAATGGGCATTCATCACACACACACTTTCCCCTATTTTAAATCCAAAACAGGTAGGTGACTACTTGTTTCCCATTGGGGGTACAGGTCAGGTACGCAAAGGGCTACCCCAATTTCTGGCTACTACTCACACAGGAAATAAATTCACTACTCATTTCAGTACTGCTGTAGCCCTAAGGCCTAGAGTGACTGAATCAACAGCAATGCTGGGATGCTGGGCTGTAATGCTGGCATGTTGAACATGGGCCTTTTTACACGGATGCCCCCCCGCCCCATATTCGGGTGGGTGAGTGGGGGCGTCCGTGTAAATGGCCGGCGGTGGGGGGGGGGGGGAATGGGTGTCTGCTCGGTGTTCGTCCGTGTGAACACTGAGTGGGATGGGTAGGGGTGTGTGCACGCTCCCGCGCAACACCCACCTCCACCCACGGAACCCTGTGGAAAACCGGAGGAGGCCCTGTGGGTGGAGATGGGTGGAGGGGTGTGTGTGTCTGTGTAAAGGAACACGCACACACCTCCACCCACAGCACCAGAACACACACACACACACACACACACACACACATCCTCGTCCATGTAAAAAGGGCCACAGTCATAATCCCAGACTACTAGCATTTCAACCACTAGGCCATCCTTCTTCTTTGCTAGATAACTGGGACCTCCTCCTGCTAAATAACCTACACTGCTGGGTAGTCCATTTTTGTCTGGATGATGAGGCTACGTTCAAGGTTACCCATATACACTTTCTTTATTGTATTTTGCTGTCTGTTTTCATTTGTTTTAAGAAACTCATCAAGGCCTCCCCTCATTTGAGATGCTTGGCACAATGCACAGTACTTTGCTTAATCAATGAGATCTTGCACCTAAAAGGACTCCCTTTTCCTCCGTTCTGTGTCACTGGAATAGTAACACCTCCACATGCCTCTGTTTGTCAGAGATCATGATGCTGAGTGCAAACAGGGAGCTCTCCCAGGAAGGATTCTTCTTGCACAGAGAACCAAAATCAGCTGGGCCAATGAGGCCTGATGCAACGGACTTCAATTTCCAAGAGGAAAGACAACATCCACATCATGAGTCAGATTTACAAATGCTCAGCGTGCAAAAACTAGGCAGGATTTTCAAAAGGGCTCGACTCCCATTGAGGCACTAAAATAAAGGTCAGGTTTTCAAAAGGACTGTTTGACAGCAGCTCCTGTTCTAGTCACCTGTAGCCCTATCTTTAGAAAAGCTCTGTGCGCTGGGGAAATAAAAACATGCCCCGTTTGGCTGGGGGCGTTTCTTTTATTCATAGAACTGGAGAGTAGGACATCCCCTCAGAGGTCATCTAGTCCAACCCTGTTCCCTGAGGCATGACACCCTATACCTAAGGCCTCCCTGCCAGATGTCTGTCTTTTCTTGAAAACCTCCAGCACAGAGCTGAAACAAGTACCTTCAAAAACGGGTATATCTGGTGAAATTGTGGTACTCAATCTGACACAGTAATACCAGGCCCTAATTGTGCTTGCCGGGCTACACGATGTACCAGCATACCATCTTTTGTCCCAGTTCCCTGACTTCTGGCATTGATTTCCTAACTTCTGGTTACTCAGCTTCACAGCCTTGGGTGCTCTCAGATCCACTGCTGCACCTGAATTGTCAGGCTGCGGCGGTGGCCAGGAGCGCTTTTTACCAACTTCATCTGGTGAGAAGGCTGCAATCTTTTCTATCAGATTCAAATCTGGCCATCGTCATCCATGTCTTCATAACTGTGAGGCTAGTTTACTGCAATGAGCTCTATGTGGGGCTGCCCTTGAAGACTATTCAGAAGCAGAAGCTGGTGCAGAACATGGCAGTCCGCCTTCTATTGGGGATGGGTTGCCGGGAGCACATTACACCAGTGCTCTGGAGTCTATACTGGCTTCTGAGAGTTTTAACCTATAAAGCCTTAAACGACTTAGACCCCAGGTATCTGAAACACCGCTTCGTCCCCTATGTCCCTTCACATCCTCTGAGGTCAGCCAAGGGAACCCTCTTGCCAGTGCCAACTGCCCTTCAAAGTGGCTATAATGAGGGTGTGCATGGGGGCGTCAGGGGGGGGGGATTCTCAATAGCTGCCCCACAAATACAGAACTCCATCCCCTTAGAGATCTGCCTAGGGCTGAGCCTGTTCATCTTCCGGTGAAGATGTAAGACCTTTTTGTCTGGCCATGCATTTGGTAGGCTGGAATAGGGTTCGGTGGGATTGGGTAGTGGGTTTCGGGAGGAAGACTGGTGGCAGGGATAAGGGGTGGGGTGTGTGAGATTATGGGGTTTCATGGGATTTTAATGGATTTTATATTTTAGATTTTCTAATGTTTATTTTTTATTTATTTTTATTTATTTTTCAGATTTATATCCCGCCCCCTCCTGCAATGCAGCTCGGGGCAGCTAACAACACAATAAAAACAATTAAAATTCAGTTAAAATATAAATATAAAATACATCAAAAAACAGGGCTAAAAAACAGTAATAAATAGATAAATGGGCAGGGGATTAAAAACACCCCCCCCCCCCCCCCACAGGCCTGGGCAAACAGCCAGGTCTTACAGTTCCGCCGAAATGTCAAAAGGCTTGGGGCCAGGCGAGCTTCCTCCGGAAGCCACCCTGAGTCTCCAGAGAAGGGCAGGGTAAAAAAATGAAAAATAAATAAATAAATACAATGTTCAGCTTTCTCTTCTGATTCCTGTACCGATTTATCATGGGTGATTTCAGATGTGACGGGGCGGCTATTGGTCCCGTCACGGAAGCACCTTTTGATTCCCCGCCGGAATCAGAACGGCCTGTCAACAGACGAGCCGGCTGATTCCGGTGGGGAATCTGGGGAGGGGGCAGGGCTGCGCTGCGCAAACTGCAGCTGCACAGCCCCCCCCCCCATGCTCCCCAGGCTGCCTGCCCTCCGGGAGCCGGGCGGGCGCAGCAGCCAATCCAGTCGCTGCGCCCAATTCCGTCCCAGGGTCTGGACCACGGCCCGGAATCGGCGGCGGTAACAGATGTTACCGGCCGACGATTCCGGGCCATGGTTCAATTAACCACACTTTCAGAGATGGTGCCCGGACCATCCTTGAAAGTATGGTTAATTTTCTCACCGCCGGTGGTTCACCGTGGTGAAAATCTGGCGGTGAGCAAACACACATTACGCGACCATCTGCCACCACAGGGGATTGTCTGTGGTTGACTGTGACCGCGTAACGTCTGAAATCACACTATTTTACAGATCAGTACTGATTGGTAACATGGTAACTCAGTAACAACAAGACCCAGTATTTTCAGGTAATTGGGTGCCCGATAGGCACCTAACACTGTACTCAACTTGTTCCAATGTTAAACGGTTCTGTCAGGATGTTTTCCCTAATGTTTTCCGTAAACCTCCCTCCCTTCCTGTAGTTTAAACCTCTGGCTTCTTCTCCTGTCATCAGTGTTAATGAAGAACAAATGTTCACCATCTTTTTTGTGGCATCCTTTTAGATGTTTGAAAACTATCAACTAGGGATGGGAGTCCAGGGCAAATCTCGGATTCAGTTTTTTGGATTCAGTTCTCTGAGAATTTCGGTTCTTGATTCAGTTTTGGATTTGGATTTTTTGCACTGATTTTTTTTTTTTGGTCTTTTGCATTGAAAAAGAAAACAGGGTGGGGGTTGGAAAATCAGTGCAAAAAAACCAAATTGCCTGAAACCGAATCGTGAACCAAAATTTCAGGAGAACAGAATCAGCCATTTTTGAGTCATTTGGTTTTAACAAAATCCAAAATTCCCATCCCTACTGTAAACTTCTCCCTTAGTCTTGTTTTCTCTAGACTCAACACTCTCAATTCCTTCAGGCTTTCCTCTTGGGACTTATAGTCCAGATCCCCAATCATCTTTGTTGTTTTCTCTGAATCCTTTCCAGTTTGTCTGGTATGTCTGCTTGGAGAAATGTTCTTATGGTAAGACTGCACATTGGGGACACTGATTATGAATCATGCCAAGAAATGTACGGTAAAAAAAAATCTAAGTTGCAATTTAAAATGTTATTTTTAGCCCCCCCCCCCAAAAAGAAAAAACAAAACAAAGAAGAAGAGAGGGGAAAAAGTCCAACCCCAGATGTTCAAAGATCCTGGTTGTCAAAATAAAAGAGATTTATTTAATAACAATATCACAAAATAAAACCCAGAAATCATTTCAAAGGTCTCTAGTGTGTTAGGTAATTAATGTAGGGAATTCTCCTCTTATCCTGTGTTTATATTTAGTTAAGCCCTTCCCCACAGCTGTAAAAAATCATTTGGTCTAATTCTAGCCACCCTCTAATTTCTCTATTACTTCACCAGCATTTCTAACTAACTTAAAAACCTTTCATGGCAAAGCGAGTCGGCTACGGCACAAATTAGAATCTACGTTTCTTTTGTCTCCTTTAATAAGTAGTTGCCATTACTGCTGAGGTGCTTTCAAGCTCCTAAGTGCCTGGTTTCAGTTGGGACAAGGAAATTGTGGTGTGTTTTTTTTTTAACATTTAAAGATTAATTATATAGTAGCCCTTTTGAAAATGTGCAGATTCCTTTCTCCTTTGTCTGTAATGCAATGTTTTAAAATAGTTAAAGCCTTTAGTTGTCTACCTAACAAAAGAGATTTGAGCCACTTAGCCGAATTGCAATGTGCTGGCTGTATTCTTTTTTTGGAGATCAAAGAGAGGCCCAGGTGCAGGGTTAGTGTGTCAGCAAATGAATTCCCAACTTGCTCTGTGGGACATTTCTGCTGTCAAATTAAACTCTCTGAGGCTACAGTCTGCCCTAGCAAGCACAAGGCACCATCAAGAGCTGCTCAGAATGATAGGATAACATTCAGCATCCAACCGGATACCACAAATATTGCAATATCCGGGCAAATATCGGATAGTAGTAGATAGTCGTTTTAGCTCTATTCATGAGATTATTTTATGTGTGATTTTTCAAAGCATCCGAATACACAATTGGTATTTTTCCTCCTTCTATCTCTGCCTCAGTACTAGCCATGTATCTTCCAAAAGAAACAATCTGGGAGATCTGACATTTTATGGGCTTTGCAAGGTAAATAACTTTTGGTATTAAAGAGAGAACCTTCACATTATGTGTGCTAATAGAGGTAATTTTCATGTTTAAGATGCAAAGTTTTTTTGTTTGGGTGGGGTTTTTTTAGTTTTACAATTGCCCCCCCCCCAAAAAAAAAAAATTAAAAAAAATCCTGCTTCGCATTTGCCAGCCACCAAATCACTCCCAGATCCATGCATTGGCCGTTGCTTGATTGATTCTAGCAATTTTGCTATTACAGTTAAAATAGGACATTTCCAGTCTTGTATTTATGGCATTAAATGGTGTTCAGGTCTTTCAAAATAATTTTTAAATGTTCCTTTGTGACCACCTGTAGAGAAATATTTGAAATCAAAATAATGAGGGATCCACAGGGATCCAACAGAGTATTTGGCAGGAAACAAACAAGACATTCTCCTTAGCCTTTCCCTTGGTTTCCAAAGAACAGAATCCCCACTCTAATTATATTTACCTCTCAAATTTTGAACAAGGGCAGGATTTAAAGGAAATTACATGCAGTTCTCTGCTACATTGGAAAGACAATTAGGAGACACCGAATTATTCATCTCTGTTTGCTGTATAAAGCCCAGTCTTGCCTCAGCTGACTGAGATCTTTGCAGTAGCAGCTGTTATGCATATAAATAGCAGCTGTCACATCTGGAAATAAGCCTGCAAAGTCTTGACTGTGGCTGCCACATCACGATGCTGTTTGTTGTATTACATCACATCATAATGGGTCATGACTTAACAGAACTGGTTGAAACTTAGAAAATCTTGGAGAAAAAACCCACAAGCAAATCAGAAAAAGAAAAAATATTTTAATTCTAAAGCTTTTTCAATTGAAATAGTTTGGGTGGAGGGTGATGGGGGTTTGAAAAATTCATTTTTTAAAGAATTCATAAATTGTTGGTTACCACAAACTGCTAGATCTGAAACAAATAGTAAATTGATTATCTACAGCTAATATCTGCAATTCTGGATTGTTTGGTGGTTATTCGGCCATTAACTGATTACTGCAACAGCTAACCAACAAACCAAATAACCAGATAATACTTAAACGGGTAACTATTTTACCATATCGCCATTACTATATGACCACATTATCCTGTAACTAGGGATGTGCAATTCGTTTAGAGTTTTTTAGTTACTAAAACTAATGGAGGCTGATGCATTTTAATAAATAAAGCCCCCAAAATGAATGAATAAGCATTCATTTTCATTAAAAAATAAAATCAAATTATTTTTTTTTAAAAAAAGAACTGCACATGCACAAAACGGATGTCAGGCTGCTCTGTGCATTAGGGATGTGCGAACAGAACGCAGTTCAGATGTTCGGCCGTTGGGTCGTTCGGTTCGAAAACCAAGTTCGGGTTTGGTTGTTCAGTTCGGGTGAGTTCGGTTTGGCCGAACATTACAGAACATTTGAAATAGCACTATCGGTACTGATATTGATACCGAATTCGAAAATTGTTTCGGTATAGGTATCATTTGGCCCTGAGACCACCCCTGGTCTCCACCCCTGGTGCCAGGAAGTCTGCTCCTCATCTGCCTCCCCCTTCCAGTCATGTTTTTCCTGCCCGAATGGGCCTTCCAGTCATGTTTTTCCCGCCCCAAACTCATCCGAACTCACCCAAACATGACTGAACTGTTTAGTCATTTTCAAGTTCGGTTCGGATGTTCAGTTCGGTCGTCCGAACAGACCGAATTTGGTCTGAACTCCAAACATCCAAACCGTGTTTGCACATTCCTACTGTGCATGCACAACCCTTTTCCAAAATGGCACCAGCAGTGCTGCTGCCGTTTTGGAAAAGGGCAGCCGGTCTGTGCTTGTGCAAAATCTCCACTGCACTTGTGCAGACTGGCTGCCCTTTTCTAAAATGGTGGTGACGCTGTTGCTGCCACTGCCATTTTGGAAAAGAACACACACACACAAAACAGTCTGGTGGCCATTTGCACATGCACGATGATTTTAATTTTTAAAAATTTTTTAATAGTTTCAAAACAAAGCAAGTTCAAAACATGGGTTTTCAACAAATTGTTTTCTTAAAGAAAACTAAAACGAAGATGAATGAGGTAAATTCTGCAGCCCCCCTACCTGTAACTGAATGTTACAGTTACTGGCCTGAAAGCAGGTGAAGAGGGTAGGAGGACGTAAACAGGAAAACAATTAGGGTCAATCAGGAAATGGAAATATGGTAAACGGCAGAACGTTAAATGGTAATATGCTAAATGGCCACACGGTAAATGATTTATTGCAGTAATGTGATAAATTGGTAAAAGGTTTAACCAATGAATCCACCAAACTATCAACAGTTCAGTAACTGGTCTTTGCCAAAGCGGATCAAATACCACCGATTCGGCTGGTTACTGAATAGCAGCGGATAACTATTTCAGCTCTAGAAACTCCTACCTGAAAAACTCAGCTTTTTACACACACACACACACACACACACACACACACAAAAGTTTGGTTTGCAGCAACCCATATGCAAAAATTAAGCCAAAAAACATCCTGGAAAAGTCTTACAATGTCCTAAGGTTGCCACCTATGCAATTTTTAAAGGAACATTTATGAAAAATACATGTTGAAGGGCCTGCCTTAGACACCAGTGCAGGCCCTCCAATATGTATTTTTCATAAGTGTTCCTTAAAAATTTGCATAGATGACAACCCTAAAATGTAGGGTGATAACCCTACAATACGAAAGAGGGGGGGAATCGCAAAGGGGCAGGGCAGGACACAGGCAACAGCAACCACAACCCCCCCAGCAGCACAGTCTGCCCGGGTGCCCCCACAGCAACACAGGCATTCTCAGAAAGGGGGGGGGCAGGACCTCAGGACCAAGGCACAGCGGGGGCCCGCAATGCACAGTGAGCTGGGCGGGAACAGTCCAGGAGGCGCACGGAGGCCCCACACTCACTGAGGGGCCGATGGAGGGCAGCCAGGACAGCCGGTGCAGCACTGCAGGTCCACGGACGCACACACACCCCCAGAGGAAGCACCAAGGGCCAGTCCAGGGGTGCCGGAACCCCCAGGTCACACAAGCACCCAAGGGGGGGGTGACAGCAGGTGGCAGTGCTGGCAGGTGGGGACAGGTAGCTGGACACAGGTGGGTCGGTGAGGCCATGTAGAGCACTGTACCAAGGCACCAGGGAGGGCAACCACAGAGGAAAACCCCGGGTGTGCAGGCAGACTGGGGGTGGGGCCCAGAGGGGGCCCGGGGCCACAGGCAGGGGCAGCAGCACCCCGCGAAGCAGGCTTCACCACAGCACGGCAGAGACATCAGAGAGGGAGCAGCTAGCGGGGACCGGGCCCCCCCCCGGACAGGGGCGGGAGCCCACACGAGGGCAGGACACTGGGGGGCTGGGAGGAACACCGGGACTGACAGGCAGCCACTGGGGGCCACTGCGGGCCATGGGGCCAGGTGCCCCGCCCAGTGAACCAGGTGGGGCCAATGGATCAAGCCCCGGCGGTACCCCAGCACAGACATGTGGTGGGCGATCAGGTAGTAGGCCTCGAAGGGATCATGCATGGAGAGACCCAGCTGGACATCTGCACGGGACCACACCCCCAACAGGGCCGACATCACTGCCGCGGAAGGCTCCGACACACAGCAGGCAGAAGAAGGGGGCCAAGGAAGATGCCCCTGCTCCAGCAGCCGGTGGTACACCACCGCACGGGTACGCTGGTACCCACGCGCCCCGTGAACACAGGCAAAGTAGGACACGTCCAAGGCAGGGCCACCCTCAGCAAGGCACACCGTGTAGGCGCCCAGCCTGCACACACTCAGCACAGACACGGTCTCAGCCCCGGACCAGGGCACATGGGAACACTGCTTGTCCGGGATACGTCCATCAGGGAAGCGAACCAGCCCCAGGGTGTCTGCATGCAGCCGGCAATCACGAGCACTCGCCTCATAGCCGAAGTAGCAAAGTCTGGAGCTCAAGCTCGCAAATGCACCTGCATGGCTGACTGGGCTGCCCAGGAGCAGCTGCATGGCCGGGGTATGCCACAGGTCACACAGAGACATGGTCTCGCGGAAGGTCCAGATATGGGGGGCCCCATGGGGGCTGGGGAGCGGGAGCCTGGTGGACGGACAACCAGCCATGGTCCAGCAAGACAGGGAGAATAACACCATGGACAGGGGGGCACACATACCCTCCA
>QEPC01012762.1:1133200-1145235 GCA_003113815.1 Sphenodon punctatus
AGACTGTTTTTTCTTCCATCTGATGTTAACCCTGAGAACTCCTTGCTGCTGTGTTTTGCCAGTGTTTTCTGTGTTTTCCTGTGTTTGGGGTTTATACATGATTTATTTTAAGCTTGATGTGCATGCATGTAGACTGTTTTTTCTTCCATCTGATGTTAACCCTGGGAACTCTTTGCTGCTGTGTTGTGCCAGTGTTTTGCCAGTGTTTCCATGTGTTTGGGGTTTATACATTATTCATTTTAAGCTTGATGTGCATTGTAGACGGTGTTTTCTTCCATCTGATGTTAACCCTGGGAACTCCTTGCTGCTGGGTTATGCCCTGGCTCCGCCTACCGTTGCCCTGGCTCCGCCTACCGTTGCCCTGGCTCCACTCACCGGCTCACCGGCCGGCCTTACTGCCCCTCCAAACTAAAAACCCACCAGCCGCCCCTGCTCTGTGCTGACCATTTCTGAGATCTAATGGGGCTTTGTCTGTGTCCCAAGTCTTGTATGAGTTTTGAGGGAGGATGGGGGAAATCAGATGCTCCTCACTGGACCTGAAGTCGCCTAGGCACTGTTGGAAACAGTGGCGCTGGGTGGCTCCCAGAAGTTTTGAGATGTCACCAGGCACCGTTGTTTCCAACAGCATCCAGGCAACTTCCAGTCCAGCAAGGAATATCTGAATATCTGATTTCCCCCTGCAGGCGTTTCCCAAAGCTGCATTTTAAAGCTGTGGGAGGAAGTTCTCCCATCTAAAAATATCCATGGCACATGCATTTTTACTGCTGTTTCCTGAGAAAAGATACCTAGTTTTAACCTGTTCATCCAGGCCAGACAAGAGCAAGTTTGATCACAGGAGTTCCAAAGCTGACAAAGGCACAGAGGTCAAATGCAGACCATGAGTAGTTTTTTATTTGGACCCTTTCCAGAGCCTGGATCTAACAAACCAGGTCTTTGTGTTTTGAGTGTGATGTGAAAACAATAACAAAGCCCTGCTACAGGTTTTGCATTGCTGCACTGTTGGGAAGTTAAGGAGATCAGAACTGAAACAAGTATCCGCAAAACTAGGTAAACCCAGCTGGGGCAGGGATGGCATCACCTGGAACAAGTTCTGGCAGGATCAGGGCCCCAACCCAATCATGCACTCTGCGGGCTCAGTTTTCCAGAAATTTTATTCTGTAGTCAGTAATGTGTGGTAATGTACAGCCAGGTATGCTCCCTCTGCAACCCAGCAGAACCCCTAGCTCCAGCATACTCTCTGAGTTTCTCCTTTCAGGTTGTTTTCAGACAGATGAGGGGCTGGCCACCCCCAAACCTGCTCCAGGGATGCTGAATACTTGCATCTGCCTGCTTGCAGCCCCATCTGGGTCAGGTTTAAACAGACCCGGGGGCTGCCGCAGCTCACAGTCTGCCCACACGGCACCCCTCCCTGATGCTATAGAGTTGCTGGCGGATCTCTGACACTCTAGGCTATAACCCGCAACTCTGTTGTGTTGCCCAGGGCAACCCACGGCTGAGAGTGGAGCTGCAGTGGCTGTCTGCTGAGCAGACAGACAGCTGCTCTGCCTTGGGCCAGTATCCTGGGTTTGCCTGGCCCGCTCTGCCAGCGATCCTTTGAGATGCTCCAGAGCACCACTGGTGGGGCTGCCCCGCTCTACCCAGCCCTGGCCTCTCTCACAGTCCTTTCATTTCAGTCAGGGGCATTGCTATCATAGGGACAGGAAGGACATTTGTCCCAGGGCCCAAGCTGGGTGGAGTCCACAGTGTCAAATTGGGGGTGGGGGGGGCACAAATCCTGTTCTGTTGTGGTGCAGCCTGGTGAAGACTGAGCAGAAGCAGAAGTGCCTACAGTGCGTGGCGCGGGGAGACCCACCCAGCGGGTGGCACAGGACAGAGCAAGTGGCAGCGACACAAGGCAGGCAGCGCAATCACAGCCTCCAGGGCTCGGGTGAAGCAAGTGAAGGGAGGGAGAGGCACTGGGGGAAGAAGGGGGAGGGGTGGGACAAGGGAGAGGATGATGATGGAGAGGCCCAAGTCCACCTGTTTCACCTGGGCCCATTCCAACCTAGCTACGTCCCTGCTTTCAGTTTAACAGCCTTCTCTCACTGAGCTCTGGCTCAGTCCTCGACTCTCCCTGGGCTGGCTCTGACACATCCATGCACAGCTGCTTCCTCTCAGGCACTGTCCCTCACTTCTTGCAGCACCTGCAGCTCTGCTAGCACTGGTACCTGGCTGGTGCTAGCTGTCTCTTAAAAGGGCAGCAGCCCACAGGGACTCTGCCCTGTCACACCATTGTAGAGAAAGTAGGGTTTGCTGTGTTAGTTTCAAATATAAGCAATAGAGTCCAAAAGTTTGCATGCCTCCACCAACTAGAGTTGGTCCAATAAAAGATATCACTTTACTACTTTGTCTGTACTGTCACACCATTGATTTTTGATGCTTGATTCAACCCACCACGTTCAGGTACTAATTGGTAGCTGATTAGTGCCCAACAGTTATCTGATGTCCTAATTTATCGATTTCTGCTAACAAAATACCGACTTCTCGTACTGATTGTTTGCGATTCCGTCTCAATTTTTTGAATTACCATCCCATTTTCCACTATTTCCCCCTTACCAATTTGCCAGTCAGTAATTGGCAAATTGGTAACAATCATTCCCAGTTTGGGGGGGGGGTAATCATTTGGGTACCCTATCAGCACTTGGGTAACCCTTTGGGCACCTGACACACCGTGTCTGGAATTGTTAGTATTATCTGTGGGGTAATAAATCAGATACTAGGGCTGTAGCGGAATATCGCAGCGGTAGCTATTTCCGGCGGAAACAGTGTTTCCGCAATTAGTGGAATGGCATGGCAGAGGCTTTCATTCCGCGGTTTCATTCCGCGGTTCCGCGGTTCCGCTTATTTAATTCCGCAACTTAGTGGAATCGTGGAAACATGACATTTTCGCTATTTCCGCAATTCCGCCAGCGCCAAAAAATCGCGGAATAGTGGTTTTCCGCGATTTCCGCGATTTTTCCGCGATTTTTCCGCGATTCCGCGATTTGCAGAATTCCGGCGGAATTAGCGGAATATCCGCAGAAATGTCGCGGTGTGGCGCAGGCAATTCCGAAATAGCGGAACGGAATCGCGGCGCGGTAAAAGCTGCTGCCGCATCAGCCCTATCAGATACCTGCTTCAGCTATAAAGGAGGAAAACTCTTAGGCCAGTCTTCAAAGTGCTAGGTTGGCCCATGTTACATGGCTTTTGGCAGGGGGGAGGGAAGGGGGATGGAGGGGATGGCTAGGCGGTGTTGTCCTGGTAGTGATTATTTATTACTTTATTTGACTCTTGTTTTTTGTATATTTTGTATGTGTATCTATTTTACTGTGATATTTTAGTGTTGTACGCCGCTCCGAGTCACCAGAGGCAAGAGGAGCTGGACAGAAATATAACGAAATAAATAAATAAATAAAATGTACTTCAAGGGGGAGCACTCTGAGGACTGGGCTTGCCGGATCCCCCAGAGGCATGTCAAGAATGGTTCCTCTTCTACATTTAGCAAGGCAGTGCTGGTGCATACGTAGCGCTATGCATACAGATGAGGAAGGTGGGGGGGCTGGAAGGCATTGCAAGAGGCATAGGGTGAGGGTGGGGTGTTCGGGACATGGGCAGTCATGGGGCTTGGGGAGCATGATCTGGGCTGGGATTGGGTTCAGAATCAGAGTCAGGACTGAAGTCAGGAAGCACAGCAAGGGGAGAAAGGAGGCACAGTTGAAATTAGAACTGGAGGGAAATAAGGCTGAGAAGAGCAAGAACAGAGCAAGACCAAGGAGCTTGGAGCTAGAAGCAAGGGCTGAGTGAGAGCAGAGGCAAGCCGGGAACCAGGAAGACGATGAGGAATTGCTCCATGCAGCTTCTGGCTGCCACCAGCCAGGTTTATTTGTTTATTTAAAATGTATATCCTGCCCCTCCTGCCCTCAAGGCAGCCTGGGGCGGCGAACAGCATTCAATAAAAACAATACAAAAAATTTAAAATAATTTAAAAATACAATATGTGGGGAAACCCCACCCCTCCCCCTCACCAAAACCTGATGGAACAGCCAGGTCTTACATACACGCCGAAACAGCTGGAGAGTGGGAGCCAGCCGAGCCTCCTCCGGGCACAGCACAGGGGTGGCCACCGAAAAAGATCTAACATCAGTGGTCACCCGCCTCACCCGGGGAACCTCCAAAAAGGCTCCCATTGATGATCTCAAGGGTTGCACGGGCACAGTGGGAGTGAGGCGGTCCCGCAGATAAGCAGGGTCCAAGCCGTGAAGGGATTTAAAGGTTAAAACCAGCACCTTGAACCTGGCCTAGAACTTTATAGGCAGCCAGTGCAGAGCCCGGAGCACTGGTGTCATGTGCTCCCTGCGACCCGCCCCCGTAAGGAGATGGGCCGCAGCATTCTGCACCAGCTGCAGCCTCCGGCCCAGCTTCTTGGGCAGCCTCACATAGAGCGCGTTGCAGTAATCCAGCCTCGAGGTGATGAAGGCATGGATGACAGTGGCGAGGTCGGAGTCTGAGAGATACGGCCGAAGCCGCTGAACAAGATGTAACTGCCAAAATGCCCTCCCCGCCACGGCCACAACATGAGACTCCAGGTTGAGCCGCAAATCGAGGAGCACACCCAGACTCCACACTTGAGAGACCATGGGAGGGTGACCCCCCCCAACAAGAGGAGATTCAACCACCCCCAGGTCCCCCAAGCCCTCGCCCACCAACATCACCTCCGTCTTGTCAGGATTCAATTGCAGATGGCTCGACCTCATCCAAGCCCCCACAGCTGACAGGCACTGGGAAAATAAGGAGACTGCATGGCCTGGGTCGATGGAAAAGGAGAGGTAGAGCTGAGTGTCATCAGCATACTGATGACACTGCATGCCCTGAAACCCCCTCACGATCTCCCCTAACGGCTGCATATAGATGTTAAACAAGAGGGGGGACAGAATGGCACCCTGCGGGACTCCACACGTGAGGTCCCGGGGGGAAGACGTACACTCCCCCAAGACCACCCGGTGAGTTCTCCCGGCCAGGAATGAACGAAACCAGTCCAAGACCGTTCCGCCAATTCCAGCACGGTCCCGCAGGCGAGTCACCAACACCTCATGATCGACTGTGTCGAATGCAGCCGAAAGGTCTAGCAGGACCAGTAAGGTCTGACGACCCTGGTCCAACGCCAGACGGAGATCGTCAACCAAGGCCACCAATGCCGTCTCCGTACCATACCCAGGCCGAAACCCAGACTGGGAGGGATCAAGGAAACCGATGTGGTCCAGATGCTCCTGGAGCTGTCGTGCCACAGCCCGTTCAATAATCTTCCCTAAAAAGGGAAGATTAGAGACCGGCCGATAACTGGCAGGAGCATCAGCGTCAAGAGATGGTTTCTTGAGCAGGGGTCTAACCACAGCTTCCTTTAGGCAATCAGGCACCCTGCCCTCCTGAATGGAGGCACTAACCACCCCAGCCAGCAACGGCCGTAACGTCTCCCGGCTAGCTTTCACCAGCCAGGACGGGCAGCCAATCAGGAAGCTGGGAGGTTTGACAGGAGCTGGCTGCTCGAGACAGATGGAAGGGGTGGCAAGGGCTACAGATGAGGAGGATGAACAGAGCAGGCTGAATCAGGCAGCTGTGGTGGCGCTGCAGAGTCAGGCATTTCACCATGAACCCCATGGTTTGAGGATTCAAGATCCAGGCCCTGACAGGCATTGTAACTTTTGGTTGGGTGTCATGGGGATCCATGCTTAGTGCTTGGGGAACCCGAAGAGGAAAAACAGTCAGGGCTTAGGGATGTTCATGTGAGAACAGAGTTTTTTATGAATTTGGTGGGTGTTCTGACAAAGAGCTACGTCAACGTAACTGGGTCTGCTTAAATCACTTTCAGGTCTGATTCATTCCCATGAGCTCTAAACCAAAGTTATTGAGGAGTAGGAAGGGAAGTGTGTAGTGTACTCCTGAAAAATGCTCCTTGATTGACACCCTTCATTTTTAAACGTTTATTATTATTATTATTATTATTATTATTTTATTATAAGATTTAATATCCCGCCCCTCCTGCCACAGGCAGCTCAGGGCAGCTCACAACAACAGTTATAAAACCATAAAATTATAAAAGCATATCGCTTCCCCCCCCCCGCCACTTCAGAGTAACTGTGGCGTGAGCCCTGTCAGTATGTGGGTGGCTCACCCTGTGCTGTGTTGTGACATGAACATGAGGAAGAGATTATGAAGAAACTACATCGGAGGGGAGCTGCTTTGCTCATCTGAATGTGGTTCAGACCAACGTTCGGCTTTTACTCGACTAGCAAGAAAGGGATCCACTTGGTCTCTGTACTGGATCACAACGAACTGCCATTTTTCACAGACTTTCAGAAGGAGAACTCTCGCTCCTTTTGGCCATTTTGTTCTTGTAGAAATTCCTAATTTGCTTTAGAAAAAGGTACCGAGGAGCTAAAGAGGATCCTGCAGAAAATGCTGCTGCTTGTAAAGTGGGATAGAGTGGGCCAGTTTGCCCACAAAGTCAACATTCCTGCGCAGCTCAACTTGACAGTCTTGCAATGCTCAAACATTCCCTCCCACCCTATTCTCCTCCCTCTCCTCCACAATTCCCACTTACAAATCAGGTAGAAAATGCTTGTTGGGTGTCCTAAGTGTTCCAAAGAATGCAATGTCCTGGGGGGGGGGAGGCATGAGGAGTAGATGGCATGACACACATCATGTAAGGGAAAATAGGCTACGTTGTATGCTAAAATTAGGGAGCATTGCTCCATCTGCTACAGCACAGAAAGAAAACTAGGCAGAAAACAAGCTTTGATTGCTGCCATGGGTGAGGTGGCCAGAGAAGAGAGGGGGTGGAGATGTAACAGCACAAAATATAGGGGATGCTAATGGCAAGGCAGGGGAGTTCACGTGGGCAGGGGCAAAGCTGCTTGTGTTCATGCAGTGAGCAACACTTAGTGGGAGCAACATTAATAAGGCCAGTCCTTTTTTGGTTCTTATCTGGTTCCTGTTTTTACAATATCAGAACGCCTCAGTATATGCTTAATTATAGGGTTGCCAGGTGTCCCTTATTTTAAGGAAGCATCCAGCCCCAAGCTCTATAAACATAATGGGCAAAAAGGAAAAAGACAGAAGGAAAGGTTAGGGGGAGTCAGGGGAACCAGCGCACCTAGGCTGGGTGCCCTGGCCTGACCCCCTGACCCGGAAGTTGCCCGGGAGGGGGGTAAAAGAAGGAGCCGCTGGCAGAGAGAGCAGCTGGACTCACCTGTGTCATCTGACCCCGAGGTGTGTGTGCTGTCACTGCTGTGGGAGTCGCTGCTGCCGCTGCCAAATCCCTGTCACTGCTCCAGTGCCTGCCTCTGATCCCCACTTGGCACCTGCAGGGAAAAAGACAGAAGGAAAGATTAGGTGGAGTCAGGGGAACCAGCGCACCTGGGCTGGGTGCCCTGGCCTGATCCCCTGACCCGGAAGTTGCCCGGGGGGGGGGTACAAGAAGGAGCCGCTGGTGGCTCTGCCACAGGCCATGGGCCAAAGGGCCACGGACCAAAGGGCTGCGCACCAAAGGTTGCGGCCCTTTGGGGCCCTTCAGGGACCGCAGGGGACTCAGGGGGACCACTATTTTTGTGATTTGTTTTGCTAGGGTTTGAGGGGAGGGGGAAAGGGGGGGAAATGGGTTGTGTTGGTTGTGGGAGGGGGTGTAAGGGATAGGGAGGGGGCAGGTTTTAAGCACTGACCTCTGGTGGCAGCAGAGGAAGGCGGGAGGGATTACTTGGGGGGGCAGTTATACCCGATGTATGAGGGTGGGGGGAAGGAGTTGTCCAGTACCGGCCCTTGGTGGCAGCGGGGTGACCGGTCGGATGGGGGAAGGGTTGGGAGGATGAGAGGGGAGGCATTCCCCCATGGTGAGAGAATGGGGGTTGCCTTAGGGGGTGGGGAGAGCCTCCTGGTGAGAGGGGGAGGCTCGGGCAGAAGGGAGGAGGGGGTGGTTTGGGGTAAAGGGGGGTATGGAGGGTTGTGAGGGGGGAGGGTAACCCTGGAGGCAGGGCGAACAGCCAAGGGGTAGGGGTCAGGATGGAGCAGACAGGAGGGGAGGAGCGGCCACAGGGGTGGTTATGGGGCGAGGACGGTATGGTCTAAGGGGACAGGTGACTCCTCTTCCCAGGGGACTGAGGGTCCTGGTGGATGTTAAGACAGTCACCCCCACACTGAGGGTGAGAGAGGATGGGGGTCTAAGGTCTGCCTGTAAAGGGCTACTGCTGCTGAATGCAAGGTTCGCAGTGAACAAAGCCCCAGTAATCTGGGATTTGATCCTGGATGAGGCAACGGACCTTGCATGCATTACAGAAACCTGGCTGGACGAAGAGGCAGGACCAGTTTTAGCGGACCTCATTCCGGCCGGGTATGCTGTGCAGCACCAGCCCTGCACGGGGGCCAAGGGGGGAGGTGTCGCTATTATTTTTAGAGAGAGATGGCCAGTTAGGAGATATCCAGTTTGGGAGATTCCAGGTATTGAGGTCCTTCACGTGGTGTTTGATTTGACTGGGGGCAACCTTGGGGTGCTGCTGGTATACCGGGTCCCTTCCTCTCCAGCAGCATCCCTTGCCACTCTCACAGAGCTAGCCTCAGAGGTGGCACTGAGCTCCTCAAGGACCTTTGTCCTGGGGGACTTCAATGCCCATGCCGACGCTGGCCTTGTAGGAGTGGAGCATGAGTTCATGGTTGCCGTGGCAACCATGGACTTGTCCCAAGTGGTCAACTTCCCGACCCATGTGGGGGGAGCGGACATATCCTTGACCTGATCTTCTGTTCTGGCCTTGAGGCAGGTGATCCGTTAGTGGGGGATGTGAGGATCACGCCCTTGTCATGGACGGATCATTATCTCCTACAGGCCAGTCTCTCAGCGCACCTCCTTCAGAAGGGGAATGGACCAGTTAGGTTGGTCCACCCTTGGAGGCTGATGGAACTGCAACGGTTCCAGGAGGCTCTGAGGGAGTTAACCGTAGACCCCAATGGTCACTCTGTCGATTAGCTTGTCCAGCATTGGAACATCTTACTGGGGGAGGCAATTGACAGGGTGGTTCCGAGACGTCTTCTCCCTCCGTCTCATCACCGCAGGGCCCCTTGGTTTACTGAGGGGCTGCGGTGTATGAAACAGGTAGGTAGGAGACTAGAGCGACGCTGGCGTCGGACTCTCTATGAATCTGACCGACTTCTCCATAGGACCCATTTGCAGTCTTATGTTGAGGCTGTGAGGACAGCAAAGAAGGAGTTCTTTGCTGCCCTCATAGTGTCTGCGAAGTTGCATCCAGTGGAGCTGTTCCGGGTGGTGCAGGGGCTGGTCAGTCTGGTCTCCCTCCGCCTGGATGGGGACTTGTCCCAGGTCCGCTGTGAGGAGTTTGCCACCTACTTCGCAGACAAGATCGCTCAGATCCAGAGTAACTTTGACACCGGATTGGAAGCAGTAAGCGAGGGACATGAGGTTATGGAGGCACCGTCTGATCGATCTTTCTGGGATGAGTTTCAGGAAGTGATGCCAGCCAATGTGATGAATGTCCTGGGGTCTGTCAGAGTCACTAGTTGTGAATTAGATCTGTGCGTGTCCTGGTTGGTGAAAGACTCCAGGGAGACTTTGGGGATGGTGCTGGTGAGGGTAGTGAGTGCGTCCCTTCGGCAGGGGAGTTTTGGCAGTGGTGCGCCCCCTGCTGAAGAAGACATCTTTGGATGTGGACACACTCTCCAGTTACCGACCCGTTTCTAATATTCCCTTTTTAGGGAAGGTTATTGAACAGGCAGTAGCACTGCAGCTCCAGGTGCATTTGGATAGCATTGGTTTCCTTGACCCTTTTCAGTCTGGGTTCTGCCCCGGCTATGGTACTGAGATGGCATTGGTGGTCTTGATGGATGATCTCCGCCAGGAGATGGATGCACCATGTTCGACATTTCTTATCCTGCTAGATCTCTCGGCCGCGTTTGACACCGTGGCCCATGGGCTGCTGTTGAGACAGCTGCAAGACCTGGGGGGTCTGGATGGGACTGTCTTAGGGTGGTTCTGCTCAAGCCAGCAGGTGATGCTGGGGGCTGAAACATCAAGCTCCCAGGCCTTGACCTGTGGTGTTCCGCAGGGTTCGATCCTGTCTCCATTATTATTTAACGTATATATGCAGCTCCTGGGTGAGATTGTGAGAGGGTTTGGAGTGCTATGTCAACAATATGCTGATGATTCTCAGCTGTACCTCTCATTTTCAACTGACCCAGGTCCTGCTGTCTCATTACTTTCCCAATGTTTGGAGGCCATGGTGGATTGAATGTGGCAGAGCAGACTGAAGCTTAATCCCGATAAAATGGAGGTGATGGTGGTGGGAAGGGCGAGGGAGGTAGTGGTTCCCTTTGTAGGGGGAGTCCATCCTCCTGTAGACCAGCAGGTTCGAAGTTTGAGGGTGGTGTTGAACTCAGGTCTCCATCTGGATCAGCAGGTTGAGTTAGTGGCTAAGACTGCCTTCCACCAGCTGTATCTGGTACGGAGGCTGCATCCATACATCCCCGGGCCCGACCTGGCCACTCTCATTCACACCTGCATCACCTCAAGGCTAGACTACTGCAATGCGCTTTACGTGGGGCTTCCCTTGTTTCTGGTTTGGAGGCTGCAGCTGGTGCAGAATGAGGTGGCCCATCTCCTTACAGGGACGGGCTGATGGGAGCACATAACACCTGTGCTCCATACTCTGCACTGGCTGCCTATAGCATACCGAGCCAGATTCAAGAGTTAGTGTTGATCTATAAAGTCCTGCACGGTCTGGGCCCCTCATACCTCGGGGACCGCTTCGCCCTCTGCGCCTCAGAGCGATCCCTTCAGTCCACCGGGGGCGCCTTTCTGGAAGTCCCCCGTGTAAAACGGGGGGCCACAATGGAGAGGCTGTTCTCGGTGGCTGGACCATGGCTTTGGAACTCCCTCCCAGAAGAAGTCCACCTGGCCCCAGGTTTGTTGGCATTTTATCGAGCCTGTAAGACCTGGCTGTTCGCCCAGGCCTTCAGAGGGAAGGATGGGAGGGTGGGGTAGTTGGGGGTATTTTAAAGATTTGTATGATATTTTAAATCTAGATGAATGGGGTTGTGTTTTTTAAACTGATTTTATCTGTGTATTTTATGTTGTAAGCCACCCCAAAATGCCATGGACATGAGGGAGCGGCTAATAAATGTTTATAATAATAAATAAATAAATAAATAAATAATAGACGGCCCTTATTCTGCACACCACAGATCCATAGAGCAAAATGGATGCCCCTTATTTGAGTCCCCCTCAGCTCTGTAGTGTCCCTTATTCTTGACATTTTGATCCAGCAACCCTATTTTATCACCAGAATCATGAGACAGAGTTGTTGTGAACAAGGGGAGCTGAGGCTCAGGGAGACTTGCTCACAGGACCGGCCCGAGGCATGTGCCACCAGTGCCCAGGTGCATGGCCCCACAGCAGCCTCTGAGGGAAGAGCCCCGCACCACGGAGATGGAGTCGGACCCAGCAGTTTAAATTCCCCCACCCCCACCCCCATTGGTAGCAAAGCCCTGGCGGCCACTTGTCCTGGCTTGGGTCCCCACCACCACCCTGGGCCCCCCCTGCTGGCTGACACATGCCCCCTCCTCCCCTCCACCACCTCTGCTGCCGGGCTCCCGCTGCAGCACCAGCAGCAGCAGCGAAAGGACTGGGAGATAAAGCTGTTTGTTTACAAACAGCTCCTCCCCATGTGCAGATCAGAAGGTTGTTGCCATGTAAAGAAGGTTCTTCGAGATGGCTCCCAACATTCTGACAGCCCTGGCGAGATAGCTTGACTCGGGAGAATGCACGCTTCCTCCCTGTCTCAGTCCCCCGAGAGTCTCAGTCTGCGCCCGCGCACTAGTTCCCGCTCCCACTGCCTCCCGAAGGAGCAGTCAGAAGCTAAGAAGAACAGCCTGCAGGTAAGCACTGACTGATCCCTCCCCCCCTGCATCCAACCCCCTAGACTAAGCCTGTTTCCCCCCCACCCCGCACCCACCCCACACCC
>QEPC01012762.1:1158007-1183500 GCA_003113815.1 Sphenodon punctatus
GTGCTGGGGGAGGAGACGTCTTGCCCCTGCGCTTTATCATGCGGCGTTCCTCAGGGTTCTATTCTGTCTCCATTATTATTTAATGTTTATATGCAACCCCTGGGGGAGGTCGTGAGGGGGTTCGGGGTGCGTTGTCACCAATATGCTGATGATACTCAGCTGTACCTCTCTTTTTCAACGGACCCAGACCCTGCTATCTCGGTGCTATCCCAGTGCTTGGAGGCCGTGGTGGAATGGATGTGGCAGAGCAGACTGAAGCTCAACCCCGATAAGACGGAGGTGATGGTGGTGGGGAGAGTGAAGGAGGTGTTGGCCCCCCTTATTGGGGGGGGGTTTGCCCTCCTATAGCTCAACAGGTCCAGAGTCTAGGGGTGGTGCTGGACGCGGATCTCCGCCTAGAGCGGCAGGTGGAGGCGGACGCGAAGGCTGCCTTCCGCCAGTTGTATCTGGTGCAGAGGCTGCGTCCATTCCTCTCCGGCCCGGACCTGGCCTCTCTCATCCATGCTTTTCGTCACCTCGAGGCTGGACTACTGTAATGCACTCTACGTGGGGCTTCCCTTGTGTCTGGTTCGGAGGCTACAGCTAGTGCAGAATGCGGTGGCCCGTCTCCTCTCAGGGATGGGTTGCCGGGAGCACATAACACCGGTGCTCTGGGCTCTGCACTGGTTGCCGATAGCGTGCCGAGCCAGATTTAAGGTGTTGGTATTGATTTACAAAGTCCTTCACGGTCTCGGCCCCTCATACCTCTGGGACTGCCTTGCCCTCCGTGCCCCGGAGCGACTCCTTCGGTCTGCCGGGGGTGCCTTCTTGGCGGTCCCCCATGTAAAACGGGGGGCCACAATGGAGAGGGCATTCTCAGTGGCCGGGCCGCAGCTTTGGAACTCCCTGCCGGAGGAAGCTCGTCTGGCCCCAAGCCTCTTGATATTTCAGAAAAGGTGCAAGGCCTGGTTTTTCGCCCAGGCCTTTGGGGAGGGGGGGAGGGTGTAGTGGGTTTTTATTTTCCCCTACCCTAGTATTGTTTTATGGACCCTGGGCCCTGTTTTTATGTTCTTCTTGAGAGTGTATTTTTTATCTGTTTTAAAATGTGTATATTGTTTTATATTGTTGGAAGCCGCCACGAGCTGTGTTCAGGAGGGGTGGGATACAAATGTAATAAATAAATAAATAAATAAATAAATAAATGATTTTGCCAATTTAGCGTGTTACCACTGCTTTGTGTCACTTACCGTATTGCCATGTTCCCATTGGTTCAGTGGTTGCTAGCTAGTTCTGTTTCCCCATAATTCCTTCCCTGCTTACCTTACACCCGCCCACATCACCACCACCACCAGACTCATTTCAGACTAGTGCAACTAGTCTGCTTCCCCTTGGCTACCAGTTTCAACTGTAAGACCTGGCTGTTTGCCCAGGCCTTTGGGAGGGAGGGTGGGGGGGGATGATTTTAGTCCCCCGCCCATTTATTGTTTATTGTTGGAAGCCGCCCCGAGCTGCGTTGCAGGAGGGGGCGGGGTATAAATTTGAAAAATAAATAAATAAATAAATAAATAAAAACAAACGGAATAAAGAACCAATGAGAAAAATCCTAGGAATAAAAACACGAACACGGTACTTTATAGGGGTGGGACTTGGGAGAAAATATCAGATACCAGTTTTATCGGATACTGGTTCTTAGATTATCAGATTAAACCGGTATTACCGGTATCAGATTTTTTTCCCCATTGAAATTAATGGGAGAAAAAAACGAAAATACCTGTAATAAAGACAACATGTCTCTTGAAAAAATTCAGTGACAAATTCACTTCTTTCGTTTACCACTAACCAACAGCCTACAGTAGCCCAGCAGCCAGTGCCAGGGGCAGGCAGCACTGAGTCACTACTACATTTTTTCCCATTAAAAATAGGGGATTTTTCCACAGCACTCAAAGTCATCATCAAATCAAATCAATCACTCAGAAATCAGATCACAGCAACTGCCAGTGGAGGACACTCACACAGTGGCACGTCAGTCAAGCACACAGCTTAGTTTGCAAGTGAGTGACGACACTGAGTCGACAACCAACTGTATATTAGCCAATCCATAGCAGCAGCGAGCCACCACCAGCCAGTGGCAAAGTGCCACTTTACATTTGTTTGCCAAATTTGACACACAACAATTTTAAAACTTTTTTTCATAGCACACAAAAGACAGAACCAGACAAGAGCAATTGTTCTGTCAACTGCCAGGGGATACTCATGCGATGCCATACCTCCACATTGCCAATGCCAACATCACTGGCAAACATTCAAAATTCTGTGCGACCCCCAAAATGACTAACAAAAGTACACACACATTATTACATACATGCCAACAACTAGATTCAAAGCCTATTGTGTCCCACTCCCTGGGATCCCCATGATGACCCACATATTTCCAATGCCAACATTTACAACCATACCTTACCAACAGTGTTTAAATAAATAGTTAATCATAGCCAAATCCATTACTACCTCTAAAATGACCCCCTATAGCAATTAATGCCAAAAAATAACTGTTTTTTGTTTTTGCCATTTCGGTGTCCCAGGATCCCCTCAAATCACCTACAACCACATATTGGCAATGCCAACAGTTCCAATGCCAGCACAACGAACACAGTATCAATCAATCCCAAATTTAGTGAGACCCACAAATAAACCCTCTCTCTCCCCATTTGACCATAACCCCAACCATGGGGACAGGCAGTGGTTGGGACCCCCAGTAAGAGGCTCTCCATCCCTCCTGAGGCAGGGCCTAAACCAGCAGCAAGTGTAGTTCATAGAGTTAACATTGAAGGGAGGAACATTAACCCTGAACTACTCCTTGCAGCTGTGTTAAGCCCTCCTACTGGGGGGATAGAGAGCCTTCTGTAGTCCCATGCACTGTCTTTCCCCCAACCAGGCCCCAAAAGTAGATCACGTTGCTATTGCCTGCCTTTATTCTGAACCTCCAAATCTTCAATTTTCGTGCCCTCCTTAGTCACCTGTAGTCTTCTGAAGGTGTAGGCTTCGGGACATAAGCCTTCCTTCAGGCTTGGAAAACTGGGAGGTCTCTGAGGGTGAAAACAGACATGACACCACCCTTTAACCACCCTTGGTGGTTATTTATGCATGTTGCAGGGCTGCATAGGGCACCAATACAGCCCTGCAACATGCATAAAACCACCAAGGGTATTCCTCTGAAGGTGTAGGCTTCGGGACATAAGCCTTCCTTCAGGCTTGGAAAACTGGGAGGTCTCTGAGGGTGAAAACAGACATGACACCACCCTTTAACCACCCTTGGTGGTTATTTATGCATGTTGCAGGGCTGCATAGGGCACCAATACAGCCCTGCAACATGCATAAAACCACCAAGGGTGGTTAGCATCATGTCTGTTTTCACCCTGAGTTAGCTCCCAGTCCTGCGACAAGCCGAATCAGAAGAGATGAAAGGGAAGAGAAGGACAGGACAGTGGAGAAATAGGAGGGGAAAGGGTTTTCTTTGGTTCATGAGAAGAGGAAGGGGAAGATGGGTTTTCAGCAGGGAACAGGGGAAAGGGGACTCCGTTGTTGTTGTCTGCAGCTTTATCTTCTGCCCAGCTTTTTCTACTTTCTGCATGATGCGAGGCGTGCAATCTGATGAGATCTTGGAGGGGAAAAAGAAAAGAAAAACAGCAAGTTAGGTTTTACTGCTACTGAGATGTTTGAATTTTATTTTGGACACAGAGAAAGAAGATCTAATTTAGTCCCTTTGTGGCTCTGTCTCCAAAGAGGAGGCTCCAGACTCTCCCAATCCCCATCCCATCACTTACCTAATGTTATCCGACCAGAGCACTCTTTTTTTCATGATCTCTTCTGGACTGCCTGTAGTTTTCCATGGTCTAGGCTCCAGACACAGAGAGGGCCTAGTGACTTCAGAGGTTCAGCAGAAACACCCACTAAAGTCAGAAAACCCTAATGCATCGCAGTAACCCCGAGCCTCCCCTGACCCCCACCCTCCTCCACACACACATACAGAGTCCCCTTCCCAAGAGCCTTGGGTGATGTGTGAGGAGAAGGGTGGGGGTCGGTGGAGGCTCAGCATCACCACCCCAGTCTCTTGGGAGTAGCATGAGAGGGTGAAGGAGGGGGGCCCTGTGTGTGAGGAGGGTGGGGGTTGGGAGAGGCTTGGGGTCACCACCCCAGCCTCTTGGGAGGAGCGCAAGAAGGTGAAGGAGGGTGTGTGTGTGTGTGTGTGTGTGTATGTGCGCTCACACTGTGCAGCCACGCACCCCACAGGAATCTGCTGGGGTTCCAACAGAGGAACCCCAGTGGGGCTCTGAAACAGCTCCAAGAGCTCTGAATAACAAATATCTCCTTGCCCTTCCTGGTGGAATTGGGTTGAAGGAGGGAATACAAATCTTCGGTGGCTGGCAGACACCAAAGTGGAGGACTAATAATAAATATCTGGGGGCGGGGGGTGGGAATTCAATGGGAAGGAAGTAGTACTTATCTACTGCTTTTCCCTGGTGGAGTGTTCGGACTGGGAACAATTGTTGCCATGCTGTGGTTTAAGCACAAACCAAGGGTCGCTGCTTCAGGCTCGTCAATGCCACTACTGACCGATTTTCAGGCTGATGGAATTGCCTGCATCTTGTCAGGATGGACACAGGTGGAGGGGAGTGAAGATAGCAGCAGATGAATTCAGGGGCTGGGCAATCAAACATCATCTGGCCTCACATCAAGGGTACCTCCCTCCATGAACGCAAGAAGGGGAAGGTTGGTCTTGTGAAACACCAACTGTTCCACAGTCTTCGGGTCCATTTTGGAACGATGGGGGTTGATGATGTGTCCAGTCACACTAAATATCTGCTCTGACGATACATTTGTGGGAGGACATGAGACATGCCACAATGCTACCTTTGCAAGTAGGGGCCACACCTGCATTTTCTGGGCCTAGTAGGCCATGGGGCTCGTGTCAGCAGGGCTCGGCAAGATACTGCGACACAAATGTGTCTGCCATATCCTGGTGCTCTGCAGCTGTCAGAACTCGGCCTTGAACCGCTGATCCTGGGGGATAGAGGATGTCACAGTAGCGGCTTGTGCCGCAGGATACCTTGATACCTAGGCCCTTCCCCCTCCTCCTTATGTTTCCTTTCACAGTTCTGCTGGTTGTGTGTGCCCCGCCCCTGCTCACCTGTCAGCCATTTTGGGTATCTTCCTCCGACTTCCTAATTGGCCACCAGGAAGTATTTAAGGCCTTCTGGCGGCCCTAGGGAGCTGGCAGAGTAATGCTCTTCCTGAGGGTTGGTTTGTATGTTTCCCTTGTAGCTGGTGCAGCACTGCTTCGCCTTTTGTTGTCTTCTGTGTGTGAGCCGTGTGTCTGGTGACGCCCGTGTGTTTGTGTGTGAGTGGACCTCTCTATCCCTTGGTGTCGCTGGGGCTCTTGATCCCTTTGTGTGGTGAGGCCTTGTGGCCTTACCCCCTTTAGTCCCCACATTCTAGCCCCCTTCTGTGTGCTCTTCCTCTGAGGGTCTTTTTTCTGGTTCCCCATTCCAACCCCCTCCTGTGTGCTCCCCTTATGAGGGTCTTGTTGCTGGTTCCCCATTCTGGCCCCCTCCCATGTGCTCCCCCTCTGAGGTTCTTGTTGCTGGTTCCCCATTCTAGCCCCCTCCTGTGTGCTCCCCCTCTGAGGGTCTTGTTGCTGGTCCCCCTTTCCAGTTCCCCCTGAGGGTCCTGTTGCGGGTTCCCTCTTGTGGCTCCCTCTCATTGGTTATTTCCTCTAGTATCCTGCAGTTGACCCCCCCCCCCCTTTAGTTCCCCTGCCTCTGTTTATTCCCCTCCAGTTCCTCTGGTTATCCCCTTCTGCTCCCCTGCCACTGTTGATTCCCTTCCAGCTTCCCTACCGTGGTTGAGTCCCTTCCAGCTCCCCTGGTTATTCACTTCCTGCTCCCCTGTCACTGTTGATTCCCTTCCAGCTCCCCATGTTCCCAGGTCTGTGAACCCCAATGATGAACCATACACCTTAGGCCAGCTTGTCTGACATTCCTGCTGAGCGTGCAGTCTCCCTGATACTGGAGAATGGCTGAGGGGTTTCCATGTGGCCTCGGTGGAGCACATGACACCTGTGCTCCGGGCTCTGCACTGGCTGCCTATAAAGCACCGGGCTAGGTTCAAGGTGCTGGTTTTGACCTTTAAAGCCCTTCATGGCCTGGGCCCTGCCTATTTGTGGGATCGCCTCACTCCCCATGTGCCCGTGTGACCCCTGAGATCATCCGTGGGGGACTTTTTGGAGGTTTCCTGGGTGAGACGGGTGGCCACCAATGCGAGATCTTTTTCGGTGGCTGTTCCCGTGCTGTGAAATTCACTCCCGGAGGAGGCTCGGTTGGCCCCCACCCTCCTGTCATTTCGACGTTTGTGTGAGACCTGGCTGTTCCGCCAGGCTTTTGGCGAGGGGTAGGTAGGGTGGGGGTAGGGTTTGCGGGGGTGAGTTTTATAATTTGTTTTAAAATTTGTTGATTTGTTTTTAAATGTTTTTTGTGTTGTTCGCTGCCCCGAGCTGCCTTTAGGCAGGAGGGGCAGGATACAAGTTTTAAATAAATAAATAAATAAATAAATAAATAAACATTCCCTGCTCCCTCCAACCCTTGCCCGTTGATCTGCACTTCTCCTTCCCACCTTCCCCCCCCCAGTTCCTTGCCACGGAGCCTGACAGCAGCCCACTCCCTGTCATCTGCCTCCTCCTCCACCATGGCCTCCATGTCAGAAGACCACAAGGTGGATCTGCCCCCACTTGCAACCCCTGTAGAAACAGTAGTTGCCTCTGGCAGCGGGGGCGCCTGCACTGGACAATAAAGTCGCACCTCATCAACGAGCCTGCCCCTGTTGCTATTGAAGGATTCGGCGTGCGAGGTCATGGTCTTCCTGACCTGTGGGTCGAATAGTGTGGCTAGGAAATATGGATACCTCACTTTCAAGGCATCAAAATGCCTGTTCAGACCCTCAACAATTTCTTCGCCAGCGCCCTCACAGACCCATTCAGGTCAGTGTGAGAGAGCACGCCTTGCATACGTCAAAGCAGGATCTTAAAGAGCTGCATCACCTGGCTCAGAGTGGCGACCTCCTCACTCACCTCACCAGTGGCCTGGTGAAATGGCTCTAGAACCTGCGTAAGCTTCTCCACCACTGTCCATCCCTCCCCGGTCAGTGTTTTTGCTCCAATACTCCATGACAAGCAAAGGGCATGCAGCACCTCCTTCTGCTCCAGGAGACGTTGCAGCATGAAGAAGGTGGAGTTCCACTTTTGGCCACATTCTGTACCAGCCGGTGAAGCGGGGAGCCCAACTCCTGCTTCTTTTGCATCATCCAGCTGGCTGAAACTGACCAATGGAAATATCCGGCAATCTTCTGGGCAGTTTCAAGGAGTGCCTTCAAGCCCAGGCTTCCACTCAAGGCACCCTGAACCACAAGGTTCAGGAGGTACGTGCCACAGTGAACATGAATATAGCAACCGCAATTAATGGCTGCAATCATGTTGTTGGCACTATCGGTTACAAAGTAGCTGACCTCGATGGTTGAACCTTGGCAGTGGACCCACCCATCCAGCATACCGTTCACCACTTTGAGTATATTATCTGCTGTGTGTTGCTTGTCAAGCACCTGGGCATGCAACAATGTCCATTGATGCTTTCTAGGGGACACCACTCCCCCAGTGCTGCTGCTGCTGCCCACCGCTGCGCTGGTGACAGGGACTGGTGACATCTGCCACCAGTGTGTGGTCAATGACAAATATGCGTGGACCGCACTTTTGCGAGTGCACAGGTCTGTGGTAAAATGTACCACAGACCCTTCCACATGGGAGAACTCTGCATGGAGCCAGGACTGCACCCTCCCATACAGAGATGGAATAACCTTCGAGTGGAAGGTTTTGCAGCAGGGGACACTGTAACAGGGAACCAGCAACTGAAACAGCTATTGGAATCCGACACACTCAAGCAGGTTGAACAGCCTCTCATCTAGGGCAATCACTTCCCCAATTTCCTTGGTGATGACTGCAGCCCGTGGGTGGCTGGATGCCAACAGCGTCTTCCTTTTCCAGAGCGCAGTTACAGTGGGCTGGGACAAGGACTGGAATCATGATGGAGTGGGCCAGGAGGAGCGGCTAGTGCTCCTCCTCTGCGGGGGCTTGGGGGGGGGTAGAAGCGTCACCAGACAGCCCAGAGGTGGTAGTTGGAGCGGGAGTTGAAGAGGGTTCCTCCTCCTCTGAACTCTCATCTGCACCCTCTGCAACTGGTACCTCCCCACGCCATTGCTTGGAATGGCACTCCATAGGATCATGTATGTTCCTGTGGTGCCGTCTCAAGTGACTGTGAAGGCCAGAGGTGCCATATCTCATGGGATCAGTGCCATAATGACTGATCTTGGACTGGCAGTGCATGCACACTACCTTTGAGGTATCTTCTGCCCAGATATAAAAATGAGACCACACCCAAGATGTGATCTTCTTCATGCCAGTTCCTGGGAGAGCAGGAGCAGCACGACTGGCCGTCGACCTCTCAAAGGTAGTAGTCATAACACTGGGGTGGTGGTAACTGGTGCAGCAGAGTGTGCGGATGTGGTGGGCAGGGCCCGAGCTGGCGCGCTAGGATGCATGTTGGCAGGGGGTGAGGGTGGGGAAGCAGGTGTGCTAGAATGCGTGTCGGCAGGGGGAAAGGATGGGGCAGCTGGTATGTGCATGAGAGAAAGTGCCTGCGCTAGGGAGAGCTGCACACTAAAAGGAGCAGCAGCAACACTGGAGGTAGGCGGCGGATGGCCCACTGCACTAGCAGAGGAAGAAGGAGCCCCCTTCTTACTGCTAGTCAGTGCCAGGGAGGAGGAAGCACCCTCCCCCAATCCCAGCCTCTTTGCGGCCTTCAAAACATGGCCAGAGCCTGTAAGCTTGGGTGCACTTGAGGCTGGTGTGCAGGAGGTGGAGGCCACAGGTGGCCCTACCTCTGGTGTCTCCACGCCGGACTGAGCCGACTGCCTAGGAAGAGGCTGGCCTCTTCCAGCACTCCCACTCATGGTCTGTTTCTTCTTTCCATGACTGCTCATACTTATATTCCAGTCGTGAAAAAGAAGAGAGGACCACCGGCAACAGAGGATGGGGTGGGGTGATGTCGGGGAGGGGGTAACCTAACCTAATACTATGGGGGTTTGAACTTGGAGGCAACTAGATAACCGGGGGGGGGGGGGTAACTAACTGGGGGAAACTAACTAAGGGGGTCACTAACTAGGAGGTCTGACTAGGACTAGGGTATGGGAGAACAAACTAGGGGAGAACTAAATGGGAGGAACTGGGGGTCTGACTAGGGCTAGGGGATTGGGAGAACTAAAGGGGTCACTAACTAGGGGGGTCACTAACTAGGGGGGTCTGAGTAGGGCTAGTGTATGGGGGGACTAACTAAGGCAGGAACTAAGTCAGGGGAACTGGGGGTGACTAATGGGGTGGGGTGAAGGGGTGGGGACTTGAGACTAGAGGTGTGGGGTGGGGTGAAAGGCTGTGAGGTGAGGGGTGAAGGCTAAAGGTGTGAGGTGGGGTGAAGGCTGAAAGGGGTGTGGGGTGAAAGCTAGAGCGGTGGGGTGGGATGAGGGGTAAAGGGTGAGGGGCAAGGGGTAAAGGCAAGGGGTGAAGGGTGAAGGCTAAAGGGGTGGGTGGGGTGAAAGGCTGAAGTTAGGAGGGGGTGGGGGCTAGAGGTGTGGTCAGGAGTGAGGGGTGTGGGGTGAAGGGGTGTCGCTTACCCGGCCGGCTACTTGCACATCACGTCTGAGACGTCGCCAACAGTTGCCAAAACCAAGGCGTTCCGGTGGCTTGGGTTTAAAAAAAACAAAAGAAGAAAATTTAATAACTGTATGTGAAACTGACAGCACACACACACACACACACACACACACACACACACACACCCTCCAAGAAACAAATATGCAAGACAGTGGCGGGGAGTTCCCCAGGTTAATGGTGCAATTCTGGCATACTGGGACAGCCTCCTCAACCATCTAGCCTTGGGGCACCCCTCACCCCCACCAGGACATGACCTGAAAACCAACGGAGCAACAAAGCACATTGCTTGAAGACAGTGGTGGGGAGTTCCCCAGGTTAACAGTGCAATTTTGGTCTACTGGGACAGGAGGCACCACAAAACCATCTAGCCTTGGGGCACCCCTGAAACAACAATACAATCTCTTTTTAAAAAAAACTGAACCTCAAGACACCGACCCCAGCCAAAACTCTCAGGTCACCCCCAATTCCCCACCCCCACACATTGCATAACAAACTCCTCATGGCACAACAGGCAGGCACAGACCACACATGACACAGAAGCAACTTGCAAGCATTGCAAGACTTGGCTTAGGCAAGTGGCAACCCATGGCTGCAATCTTCAACACCACAGCACCAAGTTGAGCGAGTGAATCAGAATATTGAACAGTACCTCTGGAATTACACCAACTATTTGCAGGACGATTGGTATGCGTGGCTCCCCATAGCGGAGTTCACATACAACAATGCCCCAAATGTTTCTCTGGGGAATTCCCCATTTTATGTCACCTGTGGATTCCACCCTCCTTTAGGAACAGTGGACGTGTCCACCATTCAAGACCCTGCTGTCAGGACTCTTGCCCAGCAGATCCAGGAGACCCAAGCCTTGGCCAAGCGCACCATTGCCCATGCTCGGCAACAGTATAAATGCTACGCCAACAAACAGCATCACCCAGTTCCATCGTTTAGCCCCAGGGATTTGGTTTGGCTGGACCACCGGCATTACCCATCCACCTGTCCATCTCGCAAATTGGACGATAGATTCATCGGCCCATTCCCAGTTCTCCGCAAAATCAATGACGTTGCCTACACCCTACATCTTCCCCCTCGGCTGAAGATTCACCCAACCTTTCATGTCTCCCGCCTTAAACACTTCATGGACACTGTCCCTCCCGGTCCTTCCATTGATGTCATTGCCTTCTCTGTCCCGGACCCCGTTTATGAGGTTCGAGCCATCCTTGATTCCAAGATCCATCGGGGCCGCCTTTATTGTCTTGTGGACTGGCTCGGATACGTTCCGGAAGATCGGTCCTGGGAACCTGCATCCTTTGTCTCTGCCCCTCGACTGGTTCGGTTGTTCCATCTGCGGCACCTGGACCGCCCCCGGGCTTCATGGTCCCTTGCCTGGGGGGCTCGGCGGGGGTACTGTCAGCCCTGGGGGCTCGCGGTACAGGAGGGCTCGGTCACCCCTCCGCACCCCTGTCTTGGGCTTGACATCTGGAACTTCGGCGGGGGATGCGCCACCACAGTCAGTTGCCAATGCAACTGGCTCCACTGCAGGCGGCGTTGCGCCACCCCTCGTGATGCCACAGGGGGAGGGGCCGCAGCCACAGCTGCCACAGCCACCACAGCCGCCACAGCGCTCCGCACGCCTCAGGGCACGCCGGGGGGACGTGTCCCATGCATCATAAGCTGGCGCAGGGAATTCCCTGCTGCCGGTAATCAGAGTGAGAAACTGGCCACTGAAAGCTAAGTCTTGTGTTGTGTTGTTTCTGAGTATTGTGGGGTTTATATGTTTGGGTGGTGCTTGTGCAAACTTAGGGGTAGTGTGTAGAACGTGTGTCTCCCTGTATATTCCTAGCCTTGGTGTGTTTGGTGACTGTATTGGGTACAAGTGTGGGAACAAGTGCGGGTGTGCGAGTCCTATCCCTTCCCCCTTCCGGGGTTCCCTTCCCCAGTCCCGGGGTGTGTGCAATCCTCTCTACAGCCCCTTGTTCTGGGTCCTTCCCCTCGTGTTCCCACCACCTTCCACACCACGACCTACCCGTGCCCCCCTCCTTGTGTGAGTGTGTGGGTGTGGCCCTGTGGCAGGCTGGGCCCAGTCTGGGCTTGCTCTCATGCTCTGCGCCCTATGATGATAGGGGCCCCATCTCTGTAAGACATATTGGGCCACAATACTACCCTGACAGGCAGTTTCCCCATCCCCGTTGGGGGCAGAGTGCCGGTGTGAGCATAGGGGGTGGTGGGGGGGTTGTGTGTGTGTCCTGAACCCTACTCCCCACTCCCACTGACAACAATACACTGAGAGCCAGTGTGGTGTAGTGGATAAGGTGCTGCTGGACTTGACATGGAAGATCAGGGTTCAAATTTCACCCTTAGCCAATGAACTCACTGGGTGGCCTTGGGCAAGTCACAATCTCTCAACCTCAGTTCCCCATCTGTAAAATGGGAATGTGTGTGTGTGTGTGTACTTTTCTTGTGTGTTCCCCTCATCCGTTTCCATCTTAAATTGTAAGACCACTGGGCAGGGACCTATCTCTGAAAAATCTGTGACTGTATAGTGCTGCATATGCCTAGCAGTGCTATAGACAGAAATGAGCAATAGTAGTACAATGTGACGCTGTTCTCAGTTGGAACCTCCAGCAACTAGCACCGGCTACAACAAGAAGAGGCAAATGTTATGTCTCAGAGGGCTTTCACTGATGCATTTCCTTTTCTACGTATTGGTTAACTCTCAGCAGCTGGCAAAATAGATGTTCTTGGTCAGGTTTTAACTTGTAGATTCTTCCTGTGTAAAAGGAAGTGTATTAAAATGTAGCATACTGCTAGTTTTGTGTGTGAGAGTGATTTTTTCTTGGAGATAAGCTACTCAGCAGCAAAATGCCTTTCAGTCACACCGAAAAGATGAAAGCATCTGAGCCACTGTATTACTTTAACTAATCAAGCTGGAGGCTAAAGGTAGCTTGCTTTTTAGCTGACAAATAGAAGGAATAAATAACCAAGACACTAAAAGTTGCATTAGGCAAATCAACATTTCCACAATAATTATATGTGACATTCAGGAGAAAGTAAATAAAACCCTGACTTATGGAAAGCTATCAGAGCTCTCGGAGAGTTAAAGAACCAAAAAATCATTGTGGGGCAGTTGAGGCAGGCTATTAAAGAGCGGCCTTTCTTTAAGACACTGTGTTTTTTGTTTTTAAAAGCATTTTTTTAATGGATTGCTAGTAGTGAGCAAAAGCATCAGTTCTTTTTTATTTATAATTCCTTTTAATTATGGGAGGGAGGTATGTTTCTTTCTTCTCTGCAAATCTGTGTGCAACTTGGGGAAGTTCATCCTCTGAATAACATCTCCTCCTGAAAATCACAGGAGTGGGCCTGGGCTCTCTGAGGTTCACCCACACAGCTCTGTGCTAACTTGTTTCAGCCTCGACATCTCGCACTCCCCGCTATTCTAGTCCGCCCGCCCAAACAGTGCTGCCAATGCACCTCAATCCCAGCCAACACCACCCCTGCTCTTCACATGCAGTGAGGCCTTCGATCACACATATTGCTTCGTGACTTTAAAGTTTGGTGAGGCAAAATTACAGTGGAGGGAACATAAGTTCATCGAGGTCGCTGTGTAAAATTTTCAACGGCTCCTACATGATTTCCATTTTCCAAAGTGATATTGCACAAAACACAAAGTCTGTCCCTTGTGCCCAGCCATACGGATGAAGGGGAAGGGCTGCGGATTTCTGTCCCTTGGGAAGACTTCGGAACTGGCTTTGAGTGAGGAAGGACAGCAGGCTTGGAGAGGGGAAAACTCAGGGAAATAATGAGCAAGAATACAGTTGATAGCAGCAAGGGCAATTACTGAGGTGCATGATGTTTCAAAATGTTACATTCATTGGTTGTGATTTTGAATAGAACTAAAATAGGTAACCAACCGCTACTATCCAATTGGATAATATGGTATTTTTTGTATCCGGTTGGATATCAAAAGGTATCTGGAGATATCCAGTTAACTGGATTATTAGAGATCTCACAAATCTGAGTAATCTCATCGAAATCCCGGTTCTGGATACCAACTTGGACTAATCAAGAACTTCCCAGAACTCAGGAATAACTTGATCAAGATTTTGATTCTTGTTTTACCGATAATTTGTTACCGGGATCCTGTTGTACTATTTACCGCTTTGCCATACCATTTACCGCTTTGTCGTGCTGTTTCCCCGGTTTGCTGTAAAGTTCTAATTCTGATGTAATATTGATGCCAATTGCGACTGCATTCTATTCTTCCTTTTTGGTCAACAAACAGGAGGGGAAAATTCTGTTTGGAAGGACAACCAATTCTGTTTGCTAGGGGCCAATTCAGAATTGCAGGACCTGGGACAATTCTGATTGGTTTCCCCTCTCTTTTGCTGGTGACTTTGCGGTGGCTGCTAGGGGTAAGTGCACACACAAGTCTTTTTTCTTTGTGGTATTTAACATTGAACTTCCACGTAATATTTCTATGTTTCTCAAACATTTTACTAATATCACCATGGGTATGGCCTTTTGTGTGCCCTGCTGCCCTTTTTCTATTGGGCAGCATGTCTAGGAATTGCAAAGGGTTAGCATCTGTCATGGCCTGGACTGTCCTATTTGCAATCCTCCATGGAACCATTCTCTCCCTCTATTTCTCTCTGGCTGAGGCAGCCAGTGTTTGGGGATTGCACATGCCTGGGTGGCGTGGCATGGATTGGACTGTCTGATTTGCAATCCTCAGCCATCCTGGCCTCTGAGCAATGCTACACCCTCACTGCACCCTGGATCTCTCACTATATTTCTCTCTGGCCAGGGCAGCCTGCATTTGAGGTTGGCAGATGGCTGGGTGGCATTTATGTCAAACATGCTTGGAGATTTCAGATGGCTGGGTGGCACAAGCATGTTTGTTTTCTAAAGAAGGAATGCCGTACACAATTAACGGACAAAAACCTGGAAGTAAAACAGTACCCTCTAGGGATGGGACGATCAGGATTCGATCAATATGAATCATCTGACTTCGGATGAAATTGGAAAAATCGTATTGATCCGATCTTACCAGGGGATACATACTATCTCCCATTGGATACCTTGGTGATCAGATCCTTGGTGCTGCTCCAAGGAGCTTTTACCTTGTGCCAAACCTATCCCAACCACCGGCAATCCTTGCCCATGCCCGCCTGCCCCAGCACCTGCTGCAGCAGCGCTGCTAAGGTGGGCGGGCTGGGCACATGGGCAGGACAGGAGTCCAGGGGAGGCGGGTACTGGACAGGGGTCCAGGGGAGGCAGAGCTGGGGGTAGAGGGGCAGCACAGGGGTGGGGAGGGGGTAGTTGCTTACTTTCCCTTTCCCCCTAGGGTCCATCCAAACTGGCACCCGGCACAGCCTTCTCAGGGCTACTTTAAGAAAGTAAAACTAAAAAATCAGTTGCACATGCAAAAAATGGCCACCATGGCTATTCTGTGCATTCATGACTGTTTTCCAAAATGGTGCCAGCAGCATCAGCACCAGTTTGGAAAATGTCAACCAGACTACGCATGCTCAGCTGGCAACCAGGCATGTGCAGCTTGACCGCTATCTTCCCAAATGGTGCTGATACTGCTGGCGCCATTTTAGAAAATAGCTGTGCATGTGCAGAACAGCCATAGCAGCCATTTTGTGAATAGACAACTGATTTATTTATTTTTTAGTTTCACTTTCCCAGCGCAGCCCTGAGAAGGCTGTTCTGGGCACCACAGCCGGATGCCGGTTTGGACGGTGCCTAGGAAAAAAGTTAAGTAAGGAACTACCCCCCTCCCTACCTCCGCACAGCCCCTCTACCCCCAGCGCTGCCTCCCCCAGACTCCTGCCCAGAGCCTGGGCCAAGCAGGAGTGCAGGGGAGGTAGGGCTGGGGGCAGACATTGTATTTAGCCTCGTATTGCTCAGAGTCGGACCTGATTCTGAACAATATTATTTAAAATCCAAAGTGAAGTTGAGTTGGTCCAATTCTGAACTGATCCCAAACTTCAATATGATTTCCCATCCCTAGTACCCTCTACTTCTACTTATCATTTCTATGATGCTACTAGGCATACACAGGACTTTACAGTCACAGATTTGTACAGACAGGTCCCTGCCCAGTGGTCTTACAGTTTAAGATAGACACGGATGAGCAGAACACAGGGAAAGACAAATACGCACATACTCCCAGTTTACAGATGGTGGACTGAGCCTGAGACTTGCCTAAGGCCAGCCAGTGAGTTCATTGGCTAGTATGAGATGCAAAGCCTGGTCTTCCAGGTTCAAGTCCAGCACCTTATCCACTACACCACTCTTGCTAATGCAATAACTGATGAGTGGTACATTAATGGTAAACGGCACGTGGCAAATGGTCCATGGTAGGTAGGTAAACCAGGATGGTATTTCACGTATTGAAGTATTGAGAAATTGCATCTGTGTGAAGAAACAGTCAAGAAATTGATCTGATTTCTTGATATTGCAAAATGTCTTGTGAGTAGCATTTTAACTGCTTGCTGCTTGAGGAGCTCTACCATTTACTGCATCACCATTTGCCACATTGTGTGTTTGTTTGTTTTTTAATGTCTTTTATTTATGTTCTGCCAACAACAACAAAGAAAAAGAAAGGCAAGGACGAACCTTTCTTACATTTTGGGGCTTTTTGCCACATTATGTTTTAATTACCATTTTTCTTTTTCTTTCTTTTTCTTTTTTTACTCCATCTATCTGGACTGGTTAGGTTATCCAGTAATGGTAATCAGTAAACAGCAATATACAGTTTTCCAGTTTGGTGGTTAACCTCTGCAGTTACCGGATTGTTACCACCAAGCTATCCAGAATGGTGGATATTAAAAATGTTTTGGCTATCCATTACAGCTCGTGTGAACAAACTGTGAAGTGGATAAAACTTTATTAATCTCATTGAAACTCTCTGGGTGTCATCTTCTAGCCCATACTTAGGCCCTTTTTACACAGGCAGTGGTGAGTGGTGGGATGCGTGTGCTGACGCGGTGGGTGGAGGTGAGTGTGCCCCCATTCCCATGCACCTCCACCCACGGAGCCTCCTTTGTTTTTCCGGATGGCACCGTGGGTGGATGATGGGTGGAGATGGGTGTGTGTCGGGAGTGCGCACGCACCCCCACCCACTGCCTGTGCTGTTCTTATGGACAGACACCCATCCTCCCCACCACTGCGCCATTTACACAGGCGCCCGCACACTTCAAACACCCTCCCGCACACCCAGCGGAGGGGGTGGGGGAGCTTCGTGTAAAAACGGCCGTAGACTAGATTCCTTAGAAATTGGCTGCTTGGAAATTTTACCCAACCTTTTCCTGGTGGAAAATCTTGTTAAAGGCCACCTTCACTTTCCTCCCCAAGTAAACCATTTTTATTCTGGGTGCACACAAGCTGCTGGAGAATATCATGGGAGACAGGGCTGGCCTTGGAATTTGCGAGAACCAGGGCAAAGATAAAATGTATGGCCCCTCATGGTCACATCCTCTTAGGGGCATCCTCCATAGTGCCCTAAGGGGGTGGTTGTGTGTGGGGCACTGTCCAGAGGGAGTGTGGCCCCCACATCCTGCCCTGGTGAAAGCAGGGGCCACTTCGGGAACCCTGGAAACAGTGGGATCAGGGGCAGTTGCCCCAAGTCACCCTGTGGTAAGGCCAACCCTGATGGGAAATGTAGTTCTGTCTCTCGTCACCGCTCTTCCTGGAAGACTACATGTCTCATCATGCACCCCTGTGTCTCAGCGGCCACCTTTTTTTTTTTTTTTTTTGCAGTTCTCTGCTGGAATTGTTGATGTTCTGACTTATAGGGAAGAAAACAAATGTTGAGAGATCAGAATTTCACATGAGATGGGAATTTCAATTTTCAGATAACTCTGGAAGGGCTTAAAAATGCAACCTGGGGGCTAAAGGGATTAGACCAAAAATGCCTACTAGCTGAGAGGGTGAGGAGATGCAACCAAGGGGTTTTTACATCTCTGTCTGCCAAAGGCTGGCAGTGAATAATGGGGGGACAGGTGTGGATTATCCTTTCTTAGCCATGAACTGACTGGCTGGACTTGGGCAAGTCACTATCTCTCAGCCTCAGTTTTTCATCTTTAAAAGCCTTTTGACATTTCGGTGGAACTGTAAGACCTGGCTGTTTGCCCAGGCCTTTGGGAGGAAGGGTGGGGGGGGTGATTTTAATCCCCCGCCCATTTATTTATTTATTTTCTAGCCCTGTTTTATGTGATATGTTTAGATGATGTTTTTATATTTGTATTTTAAGTGAATTTTAATATTTTATTGTGTTGTTAGCCGCTGCATTGCAGGAGGGGGCGGGATATAAATCCGTAAAATAAATAAAAAATAAATAAAAATGAGAATAATAACATGTCTCATGGGGTCGTTGTGAGGGTGAACTAGATAAGAACTCTAAAGCATGCTGAACAGTGAAAGCACTATTGAAGTGGCAATTATTATTAATTATAAAGTGTTGATTATTAATTGCTGATTGTTAATTGTTAATTGTTATTAATTATTAATTTATAAAATTATTAATTGTTAATTTAAAAGTATTAATTATTCTTTATTCATTATTATCAATGATCAAGTATTGTTAATTATTAATCATTCATCAATAATTATTTATTTATTATGGCTCATTAAATATCAATCATCATTATTACTTATTAATTATTAATCGTTCAATATTATTTATTGATTACCAACTATTGCTTTTTGATCACTACCTATTGCACATATGACCTTTCCTGTACTCTCATACTCAAAAATAAAAGTGTTTTTTAAAAGAAAACTTTGTCAATGAGAAAAATGTAAAACAAAAATATTAAGTAGAATGTCAAAACATTTAATTAAAAATTATTTAAAAAGGAAAGAGGAAAAGAAATACGGCAATGAAGGAAACCACAAATCAGAAACCAGATGCTAGCTCACTGGAACCCTTGCACAATTCAAGGTGCTGGTTTCAACTTATAAGCCACTAAATGGCTTTGGCCCTACCTATCTAAAAGACCCTTTCCTCCCATATGTTCCACTGTGATCTCCAAGGTTAGCCCAGGGTCAGCCCTCTTGCATGCAAATCCCATCATTTTGTCAAGCCTGTACAGCAAGGGCACACAGAGAAACATTTTGGGTGGCTGATCCACAGCTTTGGAACTCCCTTCACCTACAGGTTCTCTAAACATTGGGTAATTTTAGACATGACGGACCTGAAGGCCCGTCACGCTCAACCACAGACTGGGATCCGTTTCGGATCCTGGTCAGGAATCAGGCCGGCCATCCTTTAGAAATGCCTGCCTGATTCTGGAGGGGGATTGGGGAGGGGGCGGGACTGCACGGGGAGGGGATGGGATCGCACGGTGCAACGTGCGGCCGCACAACCCCGCCTCCCCCGTGCTCCCCCACCTGCCCGCCTCCAGGAGACAGGCAGGCACAGCAGCCAATCCAGCCGCTGCGCCCGATCCCATCCTGTGGTTGGGAGGGACCACAATCCGGGAGGGCTGCAGGTAACAAATGTTACCTGCGGTCCATCCCGGATTGTGGCCAATGTGACCATGGTTGGGGCCTGATCCCACCATGATTCTGGACCTCCGGGCGGCCGGAGGTCCAGAATCATGGTCAATTTTATTCCCACCAGATATTCACTGTGGTGAACATCTGGCAGAAATCAAACAGACGTTACGGGAATCACAGTCACCACAGGGGATTCACTGTGGTTGACCGTGATCTCATAACGTCTGAAATTACCCGTTGAGCCTGAGCATTTTCTAGAACCAATGTAAGTCCTACTTATTTGGCCAGGCCTTTAGCAGGTGAGGATAGGGTTCGGGGGATGGGAATGGTTTTAATTGGTATTGGATATAGTTTAATATTTTTATTGGTTTTGATATTTCTGTATGGTTATGCTATAAACCACCCCAAGTCTTTAGGGAAAAGCAGGACACACATCCAAATAAGTAAATAAACCCTCATTTATCAGGGACCATGGCTTCTAGCACCCAGTCCAAGAGGAAATCAACTAGTCTAGGAAATGCAGAATTGGGCAGATAAAGGCAAAGTTAAACATTAAAAAACCAGATGCTATATAGTCTTCTTAAGAGAGAAAGCCAAATAATGAGTCTGTTGCATTCAGCAATATACTAACAACTGAGAACATTCCAAGGACCTGTTCTTCTGTCTTTGCACTTCTTAGAGTTGCTTCTGCAACATTTGCAGGTACCTTATTTACCCCTCAAATTCTAATCATTTTGGGGATCAGGTTGAGGCTGATTCATCTTGATTCAAGGAAAGCCTGGATTTTGCTTCACATACGTATGCTGAGCTCTTTCTGAAGATGTTGCCAAGATCTGGGCGTTCAACATATTGGAAAATCTGACCCTTCCTTCAGTCTCCAAATGGCATCTGAGATCTTTTGAAAATCCAGCCCTGGTTTTGGTTGCTGAACATTTGAAATCATAGCCCTGAACCCTTTGAAATAGGGCTGAAATGAAAATGAAATTTATTCTTCCAAGAATCTCGTGAGAAACTCAGAGCCCCGGTGAGATCTCATGAGATTCTCATGGGAAACTTGAGATTCTCACGAGAAGCTCGAGAATCTCAAAAATGCCCCCCCAAAATGATCTGTGTGGGCGCAAAATGGCTTCACATGCGCAGAATGGCCCCAGTGGCCATTTTGGCACATGCACAGATCATTTTTTGGCTATTTTGAGGCTCGCAAGAATCTTGAGTTTCTTGCACGAGTCTCGTGAGAATCTTGAGATGCGAAAATTTTGTTGAGAAGCCTCTACGAGATTTTCAAGAAGAGTAAAATCTCGTTTCAGCCCGACTTTGAAATATCTAGTGCTTGGATGTGCCGACTGCTGACGCTGTAGCTATTTTGTTGTTGTTATTTCCCCCATGACAATCTTTATTTTCCTTCAATAAAGCTATTCTTTCCTTAATTCCAATTGTAAAAAATTAATCAAGTCACTTCACTAAGATAACAACAAACTAAGTAAGCATCCTCCTGGGTGGCATTGCAGCGGAATACCCAATTCATATTTAGTTTTTAACAGAAAACCATTATGGCTTTCAATTTAGCAGATGAAACTCCTGCTTAGTTATGTATTGCACGTGCTGTATCTCACTTGCCGGGCGGGTTGTTTCCCTTGGAGCAGTTTTGTCAGAGTTAGGGGGGGGAGAGGATTGCTATTTTCTCCAAGAGCACATTCTATTTACTGATCCAGTGAAGCAGCATTGGGATCAAAATCATGTCCGGGAAAGTAATTGATGTAATCAGCTACACAGAGCACGGCATCCCTGAGAGAGATTGGGATTTTTTTTGCCAGTAAGCCTTGGAGATGAACAGAAAGGCGACATTAGAAGTTAACTAGAACTTTGCCCAGATGCAAGGTGGGTCATGGAAATCCACAGCATGTGGGGAGTTTCTAAAAGCAGGTATGAATCAGACTGATTAGTGGTATTTAGGTGGCACAGGAGTCGTAAGAGGGAAGATCAGACTTTGACAGAGTAGGTCGGTCTCTAGGAACCCAGGAATTGTCAGATGGGGTGAGAACACAGCTTCCTCTAGTCTAGAAACTGCCAAACATAAGAAGTCAGACCAATTCAGCCCAGAATCCTGTCTCCAGCAGTGGCCACCTCTGGTCGCTTCAGAGAAATACACACCAGGTCGCAGAGCCGGCCTTGGATTTGCAGGGCCCAGGGTGAAGATAAAAAATGCGGGGGCCATGGGGTCCCTCCTTGGGGGCAATCTCTGTGGTCCCCTGAAAGTGGTCATGTTTGGGACCCCACTGAGAGGGAGTGGTGCCCCCCAAAACCTGTCCTGGTGAAAACAGAGGCCACTGTGGGGCCCTCAGAAAGAGCAGAGTCCAGGGAGGCCGCTCGAGGTCATCCTGTGGTCAGGCCAGCCCTGCCAGGTCATAATGGAGGGATCCAATCCCTGCTCTTTTCCCAAGGCATTTATGGACTATCTTCCAAGAACTTACCAAGTCTTTTAAAAGTCCAGTTATGCGATTGGCCTTCACTACGTGCCCTACTCCTAGTCCTATATTAGAGAAGTCCATTTAAACCCAACCAAAGTGGGGCTGGATGCTGGGGCGCCCCCCGGAGTGGTACCCCAGGCTGGCCACCCCTGTATCTGTCTCAAAGTACCCAATGTTTTGCCTTCTGACACTGGTGCAGCCGTTCACCAACCCTTAGGGAGTGAATTAGCTCAACAGGGACAGATTTAGCCGCCACTAGCTGAGCTGCTGCTTCTTCACCCCTCCTTGCAGCCTCTATAGGTAATAACCATTATGTTAGGAGCACAGCTGCGAGGAAGGCAAGGGTGGACAGTGCTGGCATTTCAGAAGTGTCCTTTGCTTTGAAATGTTCCACAAAGCTGCCAGAAAAGGAAAGTGAGTGGCAGGACAAAATGGGGTGGCTAATGATTTGAAATTGCCCTGTATGTAATCTGGATACGGAACGTATGTTATGGGCTGCTAAAAGTTGCTAAAAGCCTCCCCACCCCCCACTACTCCGGTGCATAGCGCTGTCTATTCCGTATTCCTCTCTCCCACAACTACTGCACCTTGGTCACTATTTCTGAGAGCTGTTTATTTCCCCCTGTTTTGCAGGGTGGAAAAGCCCCAGCACCGCATAGCCCTGCTTCGGAGATTATTTTAAATTAATCAATTAGGATAAATGAGCTTGGCAATGCAAAATGTCCTTGCTCCACGCATGTCGTCTTTGAACTATTACATCTCTTGAGAAGATTAATTGCAAGAGTGCAGCGGTAATGCCATCTTAATGGGATCTGTTATTTAAGTTTCAGGAGCTCAAGGTAGTGAGTGCCCTGGACTTAGATATTCATTATGAAAGGCCTGAATCAAACAAGTGATGATGAAACTCACCAAGAAAAAGGACTCCTCATCCAGACAGGGGATCAGCGATTCACATGCTGATCTAACGTACAGCACAAAGCAAAAGCCACTTTCATTATCTCCACTGCCTCTGATTCCCGAAATTAGCTTCTAACCTGGACTTAAATGGGTTATTTACTAAGCGCCTGTATTTGCATCTCAAACAACCGTTCCTCAGCTGAACAAAACAGAGTCAGGACTTTGATTGCTTGCGCTCCCAACATTTTCTCATTGCTGATGCTCTGAGAGTAGATTTCTCCCAACAATCTGCTTCATTTCTTTTGATTGGGGAAAGTAGTTGCTTTTGGGGTGTTTCTTCCCTTTGCTTCATGACTGCAGCTTCTATTAATGACAGGTTTGGTACATGCTTCAAGTGAAGAAGATTGTGGCCCCTTTAAGGTCAAAGATGGTTGGAAAATTTCCAACAAAAATATTTTCCTGATTTAAAATGGTGTTCTGGCAAAAGGAAGATTTTCACCAGGAAAATATCATTTTTGACTAACCTCTCTGCTGAGAAAATTCTGATTCCAGTAGACCAAAAATAAAAAACATTTTCGCTGCAGGAAGGCTTGAAATAGAGCTGAAATGAGAATTGGTTTGATTCTTGTGAGAATTTAATGAGAATCAAGAACCCTTACAGAGATCTCAGGAAGATCTTACTAATAGGGATGGGCAAACGCGGTTTGGAAGTTCGGAGTTCGAACCAAACTTGGTCTGTTCGGTCGACTGAACTGACGTCTGAATGAACTGAACTCAAATTTCAAACCGAACTGAACCGAACTGAATTTCCGAACTCCATTCTGTTCGCCCATCCCTAGTGGCAACACACACACCAAAAAAACCTGGTTTTGAATGGCCAAATTTGGTTCGGAAGTTCAGAATTCGGCCGAACTTGGTCTGTTCGGTCAACCGAACCGAACTTCCGAACCAAACTCAAATTTCAAACCGAACCAAACCGAATTTCCGAACTCGAATTTCAAACCGAACCAAACCAAATTTCCGAACTCCGTTCTATTCACCCATCCCTACTAATGGTGCAAAATCTCATGAAATATTTTGCAATAAAATAAAATAAAATCACGGCACATGCACAAAATGGCCACCAGGGGCATTCTTTGCATGTGCAGCTCTTTTCCAAAATGGCGCTGGCAGTATTGTCACCATTTTGGAAAAGGGCAGCCATTCTACTCATGTGCGGCACCATTCGCACGTACACAGACCGGCTGCCCTTTTTCAAAAGGCTGGCAATGCTGCCGGCACCATTTTAGGGAAGGACTGTACATGTGCAAAATGGCTCCTGTAGCCATTTTGCACATGCACCATGATTTTTAAAAATTTATTTATTTACCCACGATGGGACGTGGCCTCCTTTCTTACCCCCGTCCCATCCCCGCAGAGCAGCCGATGGGGAGAGAAGTCCAGGACCAGCCCTGGACCAGCCCCTGACTCGGACAGGCAAACCTGGGTTTTGGGCACAGGGGAGGGCTGTTCTCAAGACTCTCACATTTCTTGGCGAGAATCCAGGCAATTCTCAGCTCATTCTCATTTGCACGAACAAGCCGAGAATCCTGATTCTCGTCAAGAAATGTGAGAAGTTTTCGCCCTTGTTTGAAGTGAGTTTTTAAGAGTGTGATTGCTCTACTAGTTCCCAGTTATCAGAGGGACAAAAGACCAAGGAGACAATCCAGTGGCCTGCTTATGGTATCCCTGATGTTGCAGCACACAGCCAGAATGCACATGCTCAGCCATGCAAGGTGGGTCACTTAAGCCGGGGTTGCACTTTTCCCCCATGCAGCTGCGTTGCGTGCGTGGCACTGCGTGCACATCTGAGCACATGCATTCTGTCTGTGTGTTGTGTATCGGGGTCAGCGGAAGCAGGCCGATGGATTGCCCCCAAGTGATTAAGATTATAATCTTTTGTTAGAGGCAAAGTAGTTCAGGTAGCATCTTCTATTGGACCAACATTGGTTGGTAAGTGTATGAGATATAGCTGGCTGGAACAAATATACGTGATGAACACTATATCCAGAAATTTGCCTCCTTTGATTTGGATCGGGCAAAGTGGATATTCAGTCCCTCCTTGCTGGATTTCTACTTTGGAAACTTGGCGTGGTTATTGCAGTTAGATCATATATCCCAGTTACTTTGTTTGGCTCCTATTGTGCATGCACAATCGCTGAACATAGGGTATTTTCAGATGTTACGAGATCACGCTCAACCCCGCTGAACCCCGCAGTGGGGCCAAAGGGCTGTGAACGTCTGTTCGGCGCGTGCCAGATGTTCATCATGCTCAATACCCACATGGGGTCAATTTCAACCACGCTTCCTGGGCTAACCAGGGGAATATCCCGGGAAGCGTGGTCAAACGGACCCCCACCGGGAACCAAGGAAAAGTAACGTCTGGATGCCAATCCCCGGGCGGAACCGAAGGAAACGAGCTGCAGGCGGGGACAAGGCATGCAGCGTCGCTGCCGGGCAACCAGCAACAACACAACCACTCGTGGGAGATTTAAAGCGAAATCAGCAGCAAGCAAGCGTAGCGGGATGGATCGAGGAGGGAGGCGGAAGAGAGCAGAGGCAGAGAAAGCAACACAGGCAGTGGAGGAGGTGGAGGCAGGGGCAGCGATGGAGGTGGAGGGGGCACAGGTGGAGGAGGGGGGCACAGGGGTGCACCCGACCAGGGAGGTGGCCCAGGGACAACACCCACAGCAGCAGGCGGGTCGCGACGCCCTGGGGACAGCATCCAGAACGGGCCCGGAGGAGGCACCCAGGAAAAGGGTAAGGGGAACCAAGGGGAGGGGAGCAGGGGGCACAGG
>QEPC01012762.1:1188664-1200209 GCA_003113815.1 Sphenodon punctatus
CGGAGTGTCGCTGGACCTGCAGAGGGGCTCCACCGGACCTGGCTGCCCTCCATCTGCCCCCCTGTGACTGTGGGCCCCCCTTCCTCCTCCTTCTCCTGGACCCTCTTCGCTGGGGTCGCTGTGCATTGTGGGCCCCCATCGTGCCTTGGTCTGGGGGTCCCGGCCCCCCCCCTTCCTAGACTGCCTATGTTGCTGTGGGGGCACCTCTGTGGACTGGGGTGCTATGGGGGTGGGGTTTCTGCTGCCTGTGCCTTGCCCCTTGGCAGTGCCCCCCCTCGTCCCTCCCGTTGTTGCCCGTGATGTTCTCCAGGCGCCCCTGCCCCCCCCTTCCTGACCTTTCCCTTGTGTGTGGGTGTGTGGGTGTGTGTGCCCAGGCATGTGGTCGTGCAGTGTGTCCCGCTGCGGGTCTGCTGTGTGTGTGCATGTGCTGTGTGTGGCACCTGTCAGCCTGTTCTCCCTCTTCCCCCCTCCCTTCCCGTTTCCCTTGTGTGGGCGTTTCCTTGTGTGCCTCTTGGCTTCGTTTGCCCTTCTGCGGCCATGTCTGTGTCCCGCCCCTGCCCGGTGCCTTCTAGGAGTTTTGACCATGGCGGGGGTTCGGCTGCACGTCTGTTGTGCTGCCCCGGTCCATCATGGTTCGTCCCGGTTCCCGGCCGTGGTCCTGGTCCCGTCACGTCTGTTTGGGTCGTTTTTCCGCCCCGGCCCGTGGTTGTGTTGTTCACCCCCCCTGGGGGTTCACTGTGGTGATCCGCCCACCCGTAACGTCTGAAATCACCCATAGTAACCAAAGTTGCCAAATGATTGAAATAACTTAGCCAAAAGACCAAAGTGAACAAATGCCGCAATTTGAGGTCATGTGTGCACTGTGCGCAGTGCACATATGTGCACCATGTGTACACCAAGTGCGCAGTACATGCGTGCAGACAGTGTGCGGTGTGTGTGTGTGTGCACTGTGTTTGCATGGTGTGTGTGCAGAGCTTGAATTGAGGCCTGTGATGCACAATGACCCAGCCCAACCATAAGTCCTTCCGCTCACAGATTTCTGCTCGGCCCTCTGGCGGTTCTCCTACTCAGCAGGGGAAGGTCTTTATTATTATTATTATTTATTATTATTATTATTAACAAACATTTATATAGCGCCATCAGTGTACCTGGCACTTTACAAAGTAATAAAATAGACATGGTCCCTGCCCCTAGGGCTTACAATCTGAGAGACAGGAGCTAGGGGAGAGACATAGGAAGGGGAACAGAGGGAGAGACAAGGGGCAGGGTCTTCTCCTTTAGACATGTGGCACTCGCTGTTCTCTCCATTCTGTGGGATGTCTCCATCCCCAGTCATAGGTGTTACTTGTTGTCTTTTGGGAATTAGCTCCCAGTGAGGATTGTCCCAGCCGTAGGACTCCACCCATGGTGCTTTAGCCTCTACCTGAGCTTAGTTTTGACATAGTCTGTGGTCCCCCTTCTGGAGGGATGTCCTGTGTTGCTTACTCGTATTTCAACCTACTCGTATTTCAGCCCTTCAGCTTCACAGTTGTAGCTTGAGGGTCTCTAGCTCACTCTTAGCAGCTGATCTCATCTCTGAAGGGTCTAGAGGTGTGCACCAGGGGCCCATGTCATTTTCGTTTTCATTTTCATTATTTAAATCTGTCATTTTTGTTTTCATAAATATCAAATTGTCATTTTTGTTTTTGCTTTCATTTTTGTTTTCCATTGGTTTCAATGGAAAATACATTTTTGTCTGTAACTGTTTCATGTTTTATTATATTCAGCTGAATCATGGAGGGATTATACCTCCAATAGAAAACATTAATGACAAAATGATTGGATGAAGGAATACAATTTTAGAAGCAGTTGAACTATATTATTTTGCAAAAATCTTCATATACATTCTTAACTGTAAATCATTTGTCTCACACTTAATGTAGATGAAATTTGGCAAGTTTATACCCCTTCCCATATTTACTATCTATGCCAACTTTCAGAAGCATTGGATAAAGGGTCCTGGTGGTATAAGCATTAACTTATAAATGTACGTCTGACTGTAACATCTTTGTAATCCAACCAGTGTACTTGAAATTTGGCAGGACTGTATATCTCTGCCAAATAACATAAAGATGTGAAAAGGGTCCCAATTTTATATGCTTGCACAGCATATGCAGAGAAGGAGCCTATGCCAGGGATTATTTTATGTGTCACTGTGGTATAAGATCTGTTTGTAATGTAAATTGGCCAGCATAAATGTCAACCAAATATCCTCATTCTGTGCTGTGACCATCACAACTTCTCTACCCCACTTGTTACTGGGAAGTCAGAAGCATCTGTTTAGGAAAGAGCCAATAGAGATTCTCTCATGTCCTCTGTCACCGTGCTGCAGGATGTGATTGTGATGATAACTGACCAGCCTGGATGTGTAAACTATGTCTCCTGATTTTTGGGATGCTATCCCCAAAGTCCCAATTATGTCCCTTCTATGCTCGCTTCAGGGCCTCCTCCTGTGCCCGCCTCAAAGCTACTACCGATTGGTCCTGTAAAGCTGGAAGCATGCAGTAATTGGACAGGGAATGTGTCTGTCAGTCTTTTGGGTTGATCCACATCCTCCCTCCTACAGCCTCTCTCCCCCTGCCATGCCCGGTGCCTTGCCTCTGACTGACACTGCATGTGCTGTGCTGTGCTAGGGATGGACGAACAGAACCGAGTTCGGAAATTTGGTTTGGTTCAAAAATCAAGTTTTGTTTGGAAGTTCAGTTCGGTCAACTGAACTGATCGAGTTCGGTCCAAACTCCAAACTTCTGAACCGCGTTCGCCCATCCCTAACTGCTATTTATCTGAATAATGGTCTTCAAGGGGACAATATAAATTGCTTATAATATTGGGCCCCTTTAAGTTTGTCAGAGATAACAGGAAAGGTATGTGATACATTCTTGCCAAATATCCTGTAAACAGGATGGAATTTAAACGTTACAGCTGGAAAAGTGTTTTCAAGTCAATGTCTTATACCATCAGGACCCTTTATCCAATCTTTCTAAAAGTTACCAGGCATGTTAAGATTGTGGAGGGACATAATATCCAAAGGTTTAATGCAAATTGGATTGAAGATAAAGAAGATGTCGCCATGAATGTGTATGGAGCTTTTCATGAAATCACAATATTCAATTGCTTCTTAAATCAGGTTCCTTTATCTAATCTTTTTGAAACTTGGTACACATAGTGTCCTCCATTGGGGGCACAACCTTCCTAAGGTTCATTACAATTGAATAGGAAACAAAAAGTTATAGCCGGAAATACGTTTTTCAGTGTTTTCCCTTTATTTCAAAAACAAAAATGTTTTCATTTCTATTTTCTATTATTATTATTTGTTGTTTTTGTTATTGACATAACAATAATGAAAATGAAATTTTTCATTATCGCTAGTGTAATAACGAAAATCACATGCACACCCCTAGTAGGGTCAGAGTTTGGGCATCCTCTTTGCCTCACTCCTCCCCTTCTAGGGCTCCCTGCCTCCCTGAAGTCTGCCCTCTAATTTCATTGAGGATCCTGGCCTACTCCCATTTTCATCAGTTCTTCCCCTAGGGCCCCCACATCCCTGAGTTATCCCCTTTGCCTTGGGCCCTCTTGGGGTTCATCCTCTTACCCCTCTCCACTGGAGACTGAGCTGGTTAACATCCCCTGTTCCCCTCTGGGATCACTTGCCTTCCACACTGGTCCCACACCCTCGGCCAAGCCCACACTGTATGCAGGTGGAACTCACCAGCCTCATCACTGGGCTCCCCTCAGGCACCACCTTGAGCCTTGCTGATATCCTGCACAAGCCCCGCCCCCCCGCTTCAGGTGGGCCACCAGCTGTTCTACCTTTGACCTGCTACCATCAGGCACAAGGGGTTGCCCCACCTTCAGCTATGGGCCTCTCAGGCCGCTTGCTCTCCCTAGCAGCTCCTGGGGTTCTTAAGGCCTTCCATGCTGGCCTAACTTCCAGGGCCTATCTGCACCCCTTTGCCCTTTCCTTAGTGTGGGGTCAGGGTTCCATCCTACCTCCCCAGCAGAGTGACTTCAGTCAGCTTTGGAGCACATCACTCTGTTGTCTCTGGGTATTTTCAGATGTTAGAAGACCACACTCAACCACAGACAATCCCCTGTGGTGGGAAATAGTCTCGTAACATCTGTTTGAATCCCGCCAGATGTCCACCACAGTGAATCTCCGGCGGGAATCAAAATAACCATGTTTTTGAGGATGGTCCGGGGAGTCGGGGACCATCTCTGGGTGTTTTCAGACGTTACGGGGCCGCTTGGCCCTGTACCGAAAACAACCCATTCATTCCCCGCCGGGGTCACCCCGTCACGACATATCAGACGTGCCGGGGGGATCCCGGCGGGGAATCTGGGAGGGGGCAGGGCCGCGCGGTGCAACATGCGGCAGCACGGCCCCGCCCCCTCCACGCACCCCGCCGCCCACCCTCCGGGGAGACGGGCAGGCGGCAGGGCCAATGCGGCCGCCGCGTCGGGCCGAATGCGCCATGGCCCGGGATCCCGCTGGGGATCCCGGGCCATGGCAACCGGCCAGACGTTACTTTTTTTTGGTCCCCGCTGGGGATCTTTTTGACCACGCTTCCCAGGACATTCCCCCGGCTAGCCCGGGAAGCGTTGTTCAAATTGACCCCTTGTGGATATTCACCGTGGTGAACATCTGGCGGTGCCAAACAGACGTTCGGGACACAGTGACCACAGGTGGGTATTCACCGTGGTTCACTGTGATCTCGTAATGTCTGAAAATACCCTCTGAAAGCATGGTCAAAGTGATTGCCGCTGGGGGTGAACACCCGGCAGGAATCACTTTTTGCCCCCAACAGACATGATGTTACCACGCTCAACCATGGTAGAATTCACCATGGTTGAGCGTGGTAACGTCTTGTCTGGCCCCTGATCATGGCCCGGAATCAGCGGCCATGCTCACCATTGATTCTGGGCTGTGGTCAATATCCCAGGGGGCGGGCGGGCGCCACGGGTGCATTCGCCACTGCGCCCGCCTGTCTTCCGGAGGGCGGGCAGCCTCAGGAGCATGGGGGGGCGGGGCTGTGTGGCCACACATTGCGCCACGTAGCCCCCCCCCCACATATTCCCTGCCGGAATTGGCCGGCACGTCTGCTGGCCATGACAGTTTGATTCTGGCGGGGAATCAAAAGGGTGATTCTGTGACGGGGCCAAAGCTGACCCATCACATCTGAAATCACCCTCTGTCTCCAAACTAACACTCTCTCTGGGTTGGGCTAACATCATCTATATAGCCCTAGCACATATCATGTGACCCACCCATATCTGGTCACATGACCTCCACACCCTGCGCACTGGGTTAACCTGTTCTACTTCAGACCAGGCGAGTGAGTAGGGAAGCACTATAACACTGTGGGTGTGCTCCTGCAACTACTTGCCCACAGCGCTTCGCCACAGGGCCAAAGTATCCAAAATGAAATAATCAAATGAACAGATATGTAAATATCCATTTCAACTGTGGATACTCAGTGGGCTATCTGAAAATGTAAATATTTCCAAATACAAAATCTACTATTAGTTTCAGCTCTACAAGCCTGAGCCACATGGGGCACGTCCTTATGCAAAATCAGATGTTCTCTGTCCATGCTCTGAATACTCTCATCAACAGAAGTTGGTCCATTAAAAGAGATATCTGAGTTTCTTTGTCTCCATCTCTTGAAGTTGGGACCAACACTGTAACTGCACTCTCTCTAGAGAGTGGACCAAGTTCTGTTGATGAGAATGTGCAAGTTTTCAAGCTACACACACAGCTCATTGAAGCTGGAAAACTTGTATAGGCTGTTCTTACATGGACGCCCCCCCCCCACTCGGTGTTCAGGCAGGTTGGGGGGGGCGTCCATGTATATGGCTGGCAGTGGGTGGGGGGGATGAGTGTGTGCTCTGTGTTCACCCATGTTGTGCTCCCACGCAACACCCACCTTCACCCATTGAACACCCATCTCTGCCCACCTCCACCCAGAGAACCCTCTGGAAAACCCGTTTTCCGGAGGGCTCCATGGGTGGAGATGGGTTGGTGGAGGTGTGTATGTGTCCATGTAAATGGACACACACACACCTCCACCCACCGTGGCTAAACACCCATCCCCCCACCCACATGACCCTTTTGACACGGACACTATAACACTGATAAAATGGGTGTTAGATTTTATTATACATGTTGCAGTACTGCAGGTGTGCTCTATCGGTTCCCTGCAACATGCATAATAAAATGTCGGTTCGGTTCGGCCGCTCGGAAATAAGTATTGTGTGATCCCGTGATCACGTCAGAAACCGGAAACTGGAAATTCGAGTGCATGCGGATCTGTGTGGCGAGAGAGTGTGTGTGTTGTGGCTTGCTGGGTGTTTGGTGTGTTTTGGCTGTATTTGTGTTGGACTGTGTGTTGGTTTCAATTTGACTGTTGGTTTGGCTGGTTGGTGAGTGTTGGTGGGTGACTGTTGGTGAGTGCTTGTTTTTTTAAAAAAAATAAATGAAGAAGGTGATCATTAAACGCCGGGCCTGGGGGAAGGCCAAGGTGGCAGAGCCAGTGTTGGAGGAGGAAGAGGTACCTGCTGCAGCTGCTGCTGGACCTTCAGTGGTGGAGAAGGAGCAAGAGCTGGCGGGCACAGGAGGTGCTGCCACTCCTGCCAGGTTTGTAAACTTTTTTTTTACTTTGAGGACAAGAAGAATACTATCCTTTGGAGTGAGCTCACTGATGTGCAGGTGGGTTCGTGGGTGGTGGACAGTCAGACACAAACAGTGGGCATCAGCGGGTGGCAGCGGATGTCTGCTACAGATAGAGAGGGTACTGTAGTGTGGGGGGATCTTCCAGAAGTTGGGCATGAGCATGAGCACCCCCACCCAAACATGTGACAGGCTATCAAGGGGCTCCACTCTCCAGTTGCCATCTCCATGCACCCCCAAATAAGGACAGGATTTGCACGTGCCAGCCAGGGTCTTTCCAGTTGCCATCCATAGTGCCCCAAGGAGGGCAGAATTTGCACATGCCAGCCAGGGTCTTTTGGATTTGCACGTGCCAGTCAGGGTCACCATCTCCCGTTGCCATCCCTAGCACCCCAAGAAGGGAGGACTAGAGGCATCATCATAAATGCATGATGATATTACTTAGGTGTTGTTTATGTGTTCCTGTTTCAGAGAGGGTGAGTATTCGGAATCCTCCAATGCTGCTAACAGGGGCAGGCACAGGACAGCAAGGCAGAGGTCGCCAGTGCCACCCCCAGACACTGGGCGGACAAGGTCCGATGTCTTGTGGTGGTACGTGAGGCATGAGGATGGATCTGCAGAATGCAAGGTAAGGCACAGGGGCTGGAACAACAGGTAATGGATTGCCCTATGACCTGTTACGAAGTCCCCTGCAGAAAGAGATTGGCCACCCACCCTCTTGTGGAGACAGAATGCAGGCAGGGCTTGACAGACCATTGGTCTGAAGCAGTATGGCACTTCTTATGTTCCTATCTTTTTATGTTCTTTAAGTCTGCCATAAAATGTTCCAGAGGCAGCGCGAGGGGACCACATCAGGACTGATAGCCCACAGTGAGAAGCTCCATGGGCTGATGGTGAGGCGGCAGCCACAGGACTCTGGCGTCGTGGCTGTGGAGCTGCAGCATCATCGTCACCAGAAGGGGGGGAAGGCACGGCAGAAGCAATGCCATGTAATCCCTTCCCCCTCCTCCAGCTCTGATGTGGAGTCCCCCAGGCCCTGGGAGTCTGCAGCAGCAAGGGTCTTTCGGACCGAGGTGGAGAGGCCCACCCAGGACTTTGCGGACGGCCTACGGCTGCATGCAGCCACCATGGAGAACCGCCTGATGGAACAGTTCCAGGTGCTCGAGGTGGAGAGAAAGAAGGTGGAGGTGTTCAGCCAGTACGTCTCTGCTGAGATGGAACGCCTGGAACTGTACCACCAGTCAGTCTCCAGGTGGCATGCAGCCATGGCAGGGACCATGGACTTTGCCTGGGCCCATGGCTACGAAATGCCGGAGCACAGAGTTCCCACCCCTCAGTCCTGTCCTGCGTCCCTTTTGCCTTTCACCCAAGTTCCAGGGACAGGACCAAAGACTAGATAGACCCCTAAGTTAAAAGGTTGTTTCCTTTCTTTTGATATATATTTGGTTTTGGTTTTATACTGTTGTTGTTCTTGTTCTTTAAAAATTGTTCATAAAGGTTATATTTGTTGTTACAAGCTTTGTATGACCTAAACAAATCCTTTATCCCTCTGTGCTGAAGTTCTGGGAGGTGGCAGAATCTCATACCGCTAGTCGATCCCTACCAGCAGCACCTGGCACCTCCACATGTAGCATAGGTAAGGTATTACCCAAAGATGTGCCAGCAGCAGGGTCTCAACTTGCAGACAGCCCCGCCCCCCAGGAGGGGCAGGGCTTGTGTCTGTCTGTGTGTGTGCCAGAGAGAAAGAGAGACAGGCTCCTTGACAGCGGGCAGCAGGCGGCAGGTGATGGTAGTCAGAGGGGCTTTTTTTTCCAGAAGCTTCAGTGGGCATCCACGGGTGGGTGCTGAGGAGTAGACTGGTGGGGGGGGGGAAGACTGGCATGCAGGCCGGGCACCGGACTTCTGGATGCAGTGGAATGGAATGACAGCTCCCAGTGACTGGAATGATGGTCCCAGAATCTCATTGATGGTTCCTGGGACAGGCGGGCATGACTGATTCAGACACAGTGGAATGACAGCCTCTGGGAGCTGAATGATGTCCCTAGAAGTAGTGCATGGTTGGGCACACTTCATTCAATCATATAGGAACGCACACAGGCAGGCACATAATACGTTCCATGTTTTGTTATATTCCATCTCATTCTGGTAGATTTGCTGCTGCTGGATGTGGGCATCAGGCACAGATGGGAGTTCTTCCTGGTTCAGGCAGGTGGCAGCTTGAGCTGACCTCCCCTCCACCCCATCTCTCTCATTCTAGAGGGGAGCCTCTTTCTCTCTCTCTGGCTATATAGTGCAGGTGACAGCATGGGTGGGATCGTGTCTGTCTCTCCTTCTAGCAGTGGGGAGACTTTCTTTCTCTCTCTCTCTCTATTATTTCTCTCTATCTCTATCTCTCTATTAGAAGCAACCTGGGTGGGCAGACAGGCACCTTGGCATGAGAGGCAGGAAGGCAGGCTGAGGCAGGCTTTGAGCTTGGTGACAACCTCAGGTGCAGAACCCTTGGCACAGACAGCATATAGGCCTGGGGGCCATTGGCACTAGCAGCAGCAGACAATGGTTGCCAGGGTACAGAACCCTTGGCACAGACAGCATATAGGCCTGGGGGCTTTTGGCACTAGCATCAGCAGACATTGGTTGCCAGGGTACAGAACCCTTGGCACAGACAGCATATAGGCCTGGGGACCATTGGCAGCAGCAGACAGTGGGTTGCCAGAGTACAGAACCCTTGGCATAGACAGCATATAGGCCTGGGGGCAGCAGCAGACATTGGTTGTCAGGGCAGGCAGACAGGCGGTGTGGCATGAGCGACAGTCAGTCAGACAGGCAGGGTTTGAGCTTTGCAACCTGGGTGGGCAGGCAGGCAGGCAGCGTGGCATGAGAGGCAGTAGGGCAGGCGGGCTTGGGTAGGCTTTGAGCTAGGCAACATTGGTGAGCAGACAGGCACCTTGGCATGGGAGGCAGGAAGGTGGACTGAGGCATGCTTTGAGCTTGACGGCAAGCTGGGCAGGCAGACAGGCAGTGTGGTATGAGAGGCAGTAGGGCAGGCAGGCTGGGACATTGGAAGCAGGGCACTCAGATAGACTAGTAAAGACTGCACAGTGCGAGAGAGCGAGAGCCAGTCAGTGTCACATAGGCGGGCCAATATCGTGTAGCCACTAGTCATAGGCCGGTTGGCAAGCTTACAGTTTCCCAATGCCACCCTGTGGCATGAGGTCAGTTATATAAGGCGGCCGAGGCCATCTAGTATGAGAGAGGGGAGGGGGGGCGAGCGGGTGCCAGATATTGGGAGGGAGGGACAGCACCTCAGCAGCACAGCAGCAGTAGCCCTAGCCCAGATTAAGGAGGAGGAGCCCCGTCCCATGATTGCCCCATGCATGGTTTGGTGTGTACCACTGCACCATGAATCCTTGTCCAGGGGCAGCTCGGGGAATCCCAGCAGCGGAAAGTACACCTTAATGAACAGCAACTGCTCCACCAACTTGGCCCCCAGTCTCAGGCAGTGCAGGGAGCAAATGTCCCCCGCCATCGAGAACACCCGCTCGCTGGGGACACTGGTTGGTGGACAGGACAAGAGACCCTTGGCCACTTTCAACAAGGCCGGCCACACATTGGTATTGTCGGCCCAGTAGCCCAAGGGATCGCTTCTGGGATCAATGCATGGCTCCTCCTCCAGGTAGGTCTCCATGGCTGCTGAGGTGCCGTCGTACTCCCTCTCATAGCTCTGCCTGGGCACCACCTCCACCACTTCCCTCAGTCACGCTGCTTGCCCTGTTGTTGTGGGGGACCCCATGCTCCCCAGAGTGGCCTGCACATAGGCTGATCTGTTTCTGCTGCTGCTGGCAACAGGGGTGCTGCTGCTGTTGCTGTTGCTGCTGCTGGTACTGCTGCTATCGCTAGGGATGGGGGCAAGGATAGACCCACCTGGCTGATAGGGGTGACTGCTTCCACTCCCACCATCCCCAGGGGTGTCCTGCTGCATAGTCCACTCTGCCTGCGCCTCTCATGCCCTCATGAGAGACGCTGCCTCTCATGCCCTATCCACCAGTGCATCCTTCCGGAGGGCATAGAGCACTGTCTGGCATGCCATACTGCCCTTGACCCTGTGATCAAGCATTGTTGCCAGGACATATTGCTCCCGCTGCAGGAGTGCGTCAAAAGGCGCCTCCAGTCCTGACTTCAGCTTCCGCACCAGGTCAAGCACCTCATCGGCCAGCTTCCTGACTGCAGGGCCACAATCCCTCCCCCCCAAGAATCTCGTCCAGCCTCCTCTGGAGACTCTGGACCAGAGGGGTCACCTGGCTGAGGGTGGTGGTGGTGGAGCTGCTCACGGTCTTTGTCATGGCCAGGAACGGTCTTAGGATGAAGACCGTTTGAGCCAGGAGTTCCCATTCTGCCCAATTAAACCCTTCTGGTGTCCCGCAGTCTGTCTTCAGTTGAACCTGATGCATATCCATATCCATATCCATATTTATTTCTATCCCGCACTCTCACCCGAAGGTCTCGAGGTGGCTTACAACACATAGTATTTCTGAGTTTGCCACACAGGGGCTCAGAAACATAAACAAAAACTAACATAATATACAATTTAGCAAGAAAAATAAAAAACCACATATTCCCAATCCCATCCCTATACTTATCCAATGAACCATTCCATAATCTCTTCCACAAACACAGGATAAATCCCATCAACAACCTGCTCATCACAGTTGTCCCCCGCTGCCACCGAGGGAAACCTGACCACCTCCACCCTCCTCTCACCAGGGGGAGGTGGTCCCACCAACCCTACGTCAATCTTTCTAAATAATCCCTCTTCCTCCTCCCCCTCTCCTAACGTATACC
>QEPC01012762.1:1206964-1260540 GCA_003113815.1 Sphenodon punctatus
GGGCTCGCCTCTGAGTCTTTTTTTAAACAAAAATCCAGGCTGGGCAGGGTGGGTGGGGGGTGTCCCCCCTTCCACCCGCGCAGCCTGGACTCGGGGAGGGTTTGTTTTTTTTAACTTTTTTGGTGGGGCTTTAAGTTTTTACATTGCAGCCATTTTTAAATGGCTGCAATGTAAAAAAATCCGGTACCCGGAATCCGGTAACCAGACCGGATTTACCGGGTCAAATACGATAATGCCGGTACGCCCGGTACCGGCATTATCAGATTCCGGATTTACCGGTTTTCCCGCCCCTAGTATATAGAGACATGCGGTGGAGGCATGTAAATAAATGGAGAAGCAGAGTTAATTCCCTTTGAGACCCTTGGATTTCAATTCAATTCAATTGATTAGACATGATCTTAGATCATTGCCATAGTACAAAAACAAAGATATAGACATACAACAAAAATCAACAAACATATAACCCATGCCAAGGTGGCAAAATTGGGAATCACTTGATCCCTTGGTCCTACCAGGTCTAGATAAAATAAGTGCTAACAATAAACAACAATTTATATTGCACTCCATCCCTTTTCCATCCTTGGTAAACAAGTTATATCTTGGCACTGACAGTATAACTCAATGGTTACTAAGTTTAAAATAACATAAACATTATAAAAAAGAAACTTACAAAAGAGAAACTTACAGTCCAATGGGCAAGCTTTCAATCTGATTCTGTCAAAGGCTTAAATTCAATAAACTTTCCTCTCAAGCCCATTTCTAGCAACAAAAATCTCATGATACATGAGGTTACCTCAGGATCTGTATCAATGAGAGCCATTTGCATCAAGAATGAACTTGTTGCCCCCGGAAATTTCTCAATGAAGGACTGTAGTATCTCAACGCGTATTGCATCATACTAGCGACACTCGAATAAAACATGGTGCGTAGACTCCACGGCCACATTGTCAAATGGGCATAAACAGTCCCCGTAGGGAATCTTGGCTACTCGTTCCTCAAGAACCTTTGTGGGCAGGGCATTAACCCTAGCAGAGAGGAATAAATACTTCTCCCTGTAGGTTGCGACCGAACCAATATAACTAGCCCCAATGCCCAGATGAGGAGTCCATGAGGCGTACCCCACCAAATGGTGGGATCGCGCCACCAACATCAAGTCCTCCTGTCGGTCTATATCCCGAAAACGGGTAGTAATCTCCTTCTTGGCTGCTACATAGGTTTCAGTCGCTAAGTACACTTCCGAGAGGTCACAACAGGCCAACCTTGGATTTTGAGCCCTGATCCTGACTGACTTACCCTGGCCCAGCGGGCACCTTGCTGCAAATGTATTTGTTTTATTTTGATTTCTTTCCTAGAGACTCAAGGAGGATAACAACAATACATATTTTCTTTCTTTCTTTCTTTCTTTCTTTCTTTCTTTATTTATTTATTTTTATTATAAAATTTGTATGCCGCCCCCTCCTGCTAAAAGCATTTTGGGGTGGCTAACAACATGTTAAAAACAAATTAAAACAATCAATCATCAAATACAATTAAAATCCAATAAAAACAATTCAACCCCCACCCACCCCATTTCCCTCGGGAAAGGCATGACGGAGCAGCCAGGTCTTACATTGTCTGCGGAAAGAGGGGAGGTCGGTGGTCAAGCAGACCTCCAGTGGGAGGGAGTTCTGCAGCCACAGAGAACGCCCTCCTCAGGGTTGACACCTGAGAAACCTGGGGGACCTCGATGAGGGCACCTCCCACCAACCGCAGAGGCCAATCCAGGTCCCGGAGGGTGAGGTGATCCTGCAAGTAGGTGGGGTCCAGGTCATTTAGGACTCTAAAGGTCAGCACCAACACCTTGAATTGGGCCCAGACGACTATCGGCAGCCAGTGCAGAGAGAGAAGTACTGGTGTCACATGCTTGCATCGGCCCGTCCTCGTTAGGAGACGAGCTGCCTCATTCTGCACCAGCTGCATTCTCCAAACCAAGGATAGCCCCATGTAGAATGTGTTACAGTAGTCCAGTCTCGAGGTAATAAAAGCATGAACGATCATGGTCAGATCAGTGTCCGAGACATACGGCCTAAGTCGATGTACCAGATGTAACTGGCAGAATGCCCTCTTCGCCACAGCTGCCACCTGGACATCCAGGTGGAGCTGCAGATCCAGGAGCACCCCCAGACTCTGAACCTGAGTTACCAGGGGTGGACGGACCCCATCAATGAGTGGGCCACCACTCCCTCAGTTTTCCCCACAACCATCACCTCTGTCTTGTTGGGATTTAACTTCAGGCGGTTTGCCCTCATCCAATCCCCCACAGCCACCAAACACTGGGTAAGCACTGAGGCTGATGGGCTTGGGTCTGATGAAAATGAAAGATATAGATGGGTATCATCAGCTATTGATGACACCATACGCCAAACTCCCTGACAATCTCCCCCAAAGGCTGCATATACATACTGAACAAGAGAGGGGACAAAATGGAACCCTGCGGAATCCCACGTTTGAGACCCCGTGGAGCAGATGAAAAATCACCCAGGACCACATGTTGGGTTCTTCCAGCCAGGAAAGAGTGGAACCATTCAAGAACAGTCCCACTAATCCCTACCTGGTCCAGCAGGCAAGTCACCAACAACTTGTGGTCAATGGTATCAAACACAGCCAAAAGATCTAACAGGATCGACAGGGTCGAACAACCCCGGTCCAACTCACAGGAGAGGTCATCAGCCAAAGCCACAAACACAGCCTTGATGCCATAACCCAGATGAAAGCCAGACTGTGAGAGGTCGAGAAAATTGACCTGGTCCAGATGCTCCTGCAGCTGCCGAGCCACCACCCATTCAATAACCTTCTCTAAAAAGGGAAGGTTAGAGACCAGCCGATAGCTGGCCAGGAGGCCAACGTCCCAGTTTCTTAAGCAGGGGCCTCACCACAGTCTCCTTGAGACAGTCCAGCACCCTGCCCTCCCCAAGGGAAGTGTTGACAATCCCCGCCATCAATGGCCCCAATGTCTCCCGGTTAGTCTTAACCAGTCAGGACAGGCATGGAGCTAATTCACAATAAGTGGCCTGAACAGTCCCAAGAGCATCCCCCGCATCCAAGGGTTATACATCCTGAAATTCATCCCACAAAACAGGACAAGATGGGGCTTCTACTGCCTCTGACTCACCTACTGTTTAAAATGTTGTGTCAAAACTGTGGTGGATTTGAGCAATTTTATCCGCAAAAAGTCCACAAACAAATCACAGCGGGCATTTGATGACTCTACATCCAGGTGGAGGGAGGCCAGACTGACCAGCCCCCTCACCACCTGGAAAAGCTCCACCGGGCGGGATTTAGCGGACACAATGAGGGTAGCACAGAAAACTGTCTTTGTTACCCGCACCGCAACGGCATAGGTACATAAACAGCCTCTATGCCACAATCAATCAACTTCAGCACCCGAGTAGTATATAAATATTACCAGATATTATCATTTGCCAAATTTCCATTTACTGCATTACCATATTACCAAATCATTGCAAAGCCAAATGTTACCATTGCTACTCTAAAACCAGGTCCAGAGTGAATAATAATAATAATAATAATAAATTAATAATAAATAAATTGTTATTATTATTGTTATTACCATTGTCATTATTGGTGGTAAACAGTAATGTGGTCAATAGTAATTCGGTAAATGGTAATTCACAGTATCCCAATAAATCAGGAATAAGTTTAATTGGATTGACTGCTGACTGCTACCCAATACTGGTATCCAACTGGATACCTGATACTGACAGCTACTGTGAAATCCAGCTGGATACGAGATAGTAGAAGATACTCGTTTTCAGCTGTAGTATATAAACACAAAATTTACATACAACTCTTAAAATGATCAACTGTCTAAAAATATAAAAGTTCCCATTAAAACAGGTCCCTGGACCTTATTCCCCATTCCCCCCACCAAACTCATGGCCAAATAAATTTATTTATTTGTTTATATTTGTTAGCCACCCCCTCATGCCCATGGCATCTCGGGGCGGCGTACAACATAAAAGCAGTAAATAAAACAACAATAAAACACAACAAATAAAAATATTTTAAAGCCCATCTAAAAAAACCCACTACCCCGCCCCATTTTAATTATCCCAACCCACCCTCCCCTCCTCCGAAGGCCTGGGAGAACAGCCAAGTCCTGCAGGCTCAGCGAAAGGCCAACAAACTTGGGGCCAGACGGGCTTCCTGCAGGAGAGAGTTCCACAATTGCAGTACAGCCACCGAGAATGCCCTCTCCTTTGTGGTCCCGTTTTACACGGGGAACCTCCAAGAAGGTGCCCCCAGTGGACCGCAGGGGTCGTTCTGGGGCACGGAGGGTGAGGTGGTCCCTCCCTGAGGTATGAAGGGCCAAGACCGTGTAGGGCCTTATAGGCCAAAACCTACACCCTGAATCTGGCTCGGTACCCTATAGGCAGCCAGTGCAGCGTGCGGAGCACAGGGGTGATGTGCTCCCGCTGACTCATCCCCATAAGGAGACGAGCTGCTGCATTCTGCACTAGCTGCAGCCTCTGAGCCAGCATCAAGGGAAGCCCCATGTAGAGCGCGTTGCAGTAGTCCAGCCTCGAGGTAATGAAGGCATGGATGATGGTGGCCAGGTCGGGTCTGGAGACATGGACGCAGCCTCCGCACCAGATACAGCTGGTAGAAGGCAACTTTAGCCACTGCCTCCAGCTGCTGATCCAGGCAGCGATCTGAGTCCAACAATACCCCCAGACTCCAAACCTACTGGACTACGGGAGGGCGGACCCCCTCTACGAGGGGAGTCAACACCTCCTTCGCCCTACCCACCGCCATCACCTCTGTCTTATCAGGATTGAGCTTCAGTCTGCTCTGCCATAACCAATCTGCCACGGCCTCCAAACATTGGGACAGTACTTACATTGCCTCCAGAAGATGAGCTTTTGGGGAACCTCCAAGGGAAGAATTCCAAAGGAGCAGCCCCTGAGAACACCTCTTGTGTGCCCTTACTATGTGGCCCTGGTTGGCACGCTGATGGAACTTACAAGAAGGTGCCCCCGGCTAATGTCAGGGATTGTGAGAGAATATAGGGGAGAAAGTGGATTTTATCTCCCTTGGACCAAAGCGTTTTATTCAGAAAAAGATTCCAGTCTCATGTTCAAGGGAAAGAGCTGAGCTGAAGGCCATTCCACCGTCTACACCAGAACTCCCTCTGGAGAACAATTCTCTACTGCCCTGCTCTCTGCACCAGTGTTTCACTAGCAGCATAAAATGATCACACGGAGCTAATTCCGGTAGGACGTTTAGGGCCCGGCATGGTAACAGGGAGACGTCTAAAAGCCAATCTATGCTCTCTCTTGACCCATTTACCCATCCCTATAAATTGACAGTGGTTCTCACTCTGGCCTTGCTTTTTCCTGCACGTCGGCCAGATTTCATCTCAATGTTACTTGTTTTCCTCCTGCGGAAACAAAACATTTTCTAAACTGAGGAATGCTCATTAGCACAATATGGAAATGACCCAGCATTTTGGTTTCCCATTTGCCTAATTAGTTTTTTCTGCAGATTAGCAAGTGGAACAGCTGAACAATCAATTGGATGTATTAATCAGGAGCATTTTGGAAGCCTTAAATAGTGAATATGTTTGGTCTCCTTTTCCATTAAGGAAATAATGGCTGATAAATGGACACACATAACATAAATTACCTCTTTTAACAAGATGAGAAGAGAAAACAGTGATGTGTAAATAAGGCAAACTGGAGTATTTATGGGAAATTCATTGGACTTCCAGCCTCTCAGGCTGGTGAGCAATCTAATTCTAAAACCCTGAAGAAGAATAAAAAAAACCCAAACCAACAAACGGCATCTTGAAATATGGCCAGTTCAATGCTTTTAAGCATAGCCTGGGAAAAATCATTGTTTAAACCCTGGGATCATCTATCATGTAGTATTTATGTGACTCGCACCGTAATAAAGTTCTAAAGGGGATAAAAATATCTCCAGAGCAAATACTACTAATAATAGTACATGAAAGAGCAAGGGGGAGGAACTAATTGGATGCACCTCAGATGCTCCGCTCAAATGCTTCATGAAAATAAATACCTGTTTTCGCAGGTAGGGAAAAAAATTCCAGAGAGAAAGTAGCAAATTCCTTCCTTTGATTTAACATTAGGCTTTTGCTCATGAAGCCAAATTCTACCATTCTTGCAAAAAAGTGAGTTTTTAACATTCCCACTCCCCTTTTCCTCCCAGTAAGATTTTTCCAGATAAGAAAAAAAAAAAAAACACATAAATTTGCAGGATCCGAGTTCCTGGAAAGTTCAGGGTGCTGATGGTAGAATGCAGTCCTGGTCCTTGTTACGCTCCTTAGTTAGTTTCTTAGCACTGCTCAAAAAATAGAGTTTCTATCCAATATTGCAAAATTTATTGTCAACCACAAATCAGGATGAAAAGATAAGACACTGAAATTTTACTGCCGAGGTGGAGAATTCTGAGAAATTTTAGATCAGGTTGACTTGAATTGAAATAAAAGTTTTTTTCTCAGGTGCCAACATTGGGTGTTTTTATATGTGACGGCACCCATGTGCCACCATGCTTTGATCCTGCCTGGGGTGAGAGCCCTCACCCTGGGCAGGACCCAGCCCAGCTGCCGAACAGATGTGCAAGTGGCCTGGACTCAGGTGGGGGTGGGGAGAGGGTGGGGCAGCATGCAGACATGGTCCGCACAGCCATGCCCCCCGCACTGCTGAGTGCGGCCTGTCCTTCTCCCTAACGGGCGGGTTCAGCAGTCTATGACCGGAGCCCTGGAGCGGAGTTAGAGTGGTCCAACACACATGACAGCTCGCTCTACCCTGGTCCAGGCATGGCTTATCTGGACCATAGCAGGGCTTAGCCCATGTTGTGAGTTGGCAGGGAGCCCAGGTCACAGCATGGACTAAATCCTGCCACAGTCTGGGGAGAGCCTTGATCCCACCTGCGGTAACATCTGGCAGGTGGAATCAAACATGACGGCACCACCGGAGGCCGCATGGATTAGCGTAGCCACCCGTGGTATTGTCATGTTTGAAAATACCCATTGTGGTGCATGATAGAAGTATAGCTGCAGTTGTAGAGTTCTTCACCATATCGGGAACCAGGATCAATTTCCCAACCATTTCCTGACGTGATTTCTTGATTCTTCTTGCAATACCGCAAAATACTGTCCTGATTTACTGAGCATTCCACTTACCTTTTACCACGTACCATTCATTTAGGACTTACCACATTGCTGAGGGTATCGTTTTACTTCTGAGTGTGTCATTTCCACATTTCTGAGCCAATCACTGTGCAAATAGCCCACCCTATAACCTCTCTGTGCCTCCTAATCTTCACTCCAGTGCCACCAATCAGAGTTGTTGTTCTATGTTGTTCCCTTTGCAACTGCAACTGGATTTCAGATTAGTAAAGAAATCTGTGTACTAGCCAGTGAGTGACAAGGAAGTACAAGGGAAAATGAAGTCCAAGAAATGCAGTATTGCATAGTATTACCTCTTGGATTTTGAAATGGACAGCAAAGCAGTAAACAGAATCCCAAGAAGCAGAAAGTCGTACATCGGGAAACGAAATGTTGGTTGAGATATTACCAAGTAGGGTATTTTCAGACGTTACGAGATCACGCTCAACCACGGTGAATCCCCAAATGGTGATTGTGATCCCGTAACGTCTGTTGGGGGGAATGGAAGTTCCCCCCCAGATGTTCAGCCCCGTGAATTACGGGGGGGGGCGGGGAATCACATTCAACACGCAAATGGAGGTCCTAGTTGGACCATCTCCGTTTGCGTGTTGAATGTGATTCCAGGCCGTGGTCAATGCGGGCAGGCGCTGCAGCTGCATTGGCTGCGGTGCCCGCCCATCTCCCAAGAGGGTGGGCGGCCTAGGTAGCACGGGCGGGCAGGGCCGTGCGACCGCACGTTGTGCCGCGTGGCCCCGCCCCCTCCCCCCCGGGATTCCCTGCCGGGAGTGGTCAACATGTTTGTTGGCTGTTACGTGTTGGCCCCAGCGGGGAATCAGTAGGGTGTTTCTGTGGCCAGGCGAATTGAGCCCCGTCATGTTTTAAAATACTCTCAGTAAGAGGTTCTCAATATGAGCGAGACAGTATCAGGAACTGGGATTTCAACAGGATTTCCTGTTTTGAAAAATCTCATTTCAGGCCTACTGGAGACACATGTTTTTCCTCTTATTTTCATAAACAGGACTAATATTTTCATTTGGAGTTAAGGAAAATCTTTCTTTCTTTCTTTCTTTCTTAGAGATGTATTAAAACTGCAGTAGATTAAGGTCATAGCATGAATTAAAATTTAGCCTCCACTGTTTTAGTAGTGGTACAAGTTTGTATTTTTCTTGTCCTATCTTCCCCTCCTGTGCATCCTCATTTTATGTCTGGGTATTTTCAGACGTTACGAGATCACAGTGAACCACGGTGAATACCCACCTGTGGTCAATGTGTCTCGAACGTCTGTTTGGCGGCCGCCAGATGTTCGCCACGGTCAATCTGCACAAGGGGTCAATTTGAACCACGCTTCCCGGGCTAGCCGGGGGAATGTCCTGGGAAGCGTGGTCAAACGGACCCCCGGCAGGGACCAAAGAAAAGTAACGTCTGGCCGCTCGCCACGGCCCAGGATCACCGGCGGGATCCCGGGCCGTGGCGCATTCGGCCGGACGCGGCGGCCGCATTGGCCCCGCAGCCCACCCGTCTCCTCGGAGGGTGGGCGGCGGGGTGCATGGACGGGGCGGGGCCATGCGGCCGCACGCTGCACCGCGCGGCCCCGCCCCCTCCCGGATTCTCCGCCGGGATCCCCCTGGCACGTCTGATATGGCGTGACGGGGTGACCCCGGCGGGGAACTAATGGGTTGATTTCGGTACGGGGCCAACAGGCCCCGTAACGTCTGAAATCACCCTCTGTTCCCCATTATATGTATAGCAAAATTCTAGTTCTCCAAAATAATGCTCTTCGTCACCCCTTTGCTCCCTCAAATTAATTATTCTAGTATTGCCCCTGGCTGAGGCACTTGAGAAAGTCTCTCTGGCCTTGAATGGTGAAGAATGGCAAACATTGCTGCTCACGGCTGATGGTATTTTATGGAGGTGTAAGGCAAATGGATAGGTGCGGTTGATACAATATTCTGATTTGCAAAGGTTCAATACACAAATGTGAGGGCCGCTGTAAATTATTTCTGCCACCCCTTCTCGCAATGAAGTTAACAGCTGAATGAGTCCAAATACATCAATTGTATAAATTCATGGGACATTTTCATGTTTCAATCTAGTTATTTATTTCTAGTTGACCAAACATGTTCAAATTACTATTAACTGCAATCCTATCACTTGGTTCACTGGGCAGAAAGGCAATATCTGTATTTTAACTGTTAGAGCACTGGCGGGGAGAGTGATCTGGAGTTTCAGGAGAGTGCATGTCTGTGTCCTGGGAAGAGAGAGAACATATAAGCCCTCAAGGCTAGCATGGGACAAATTACTCAACCTTCATAAGCTAGCCAAGGGAAGTAATTCTCCCTTTTAGTCTGCTTGCTCATAGGTTGTAAACAAATGGACGGCAGTTCCCTTTCTGAATACGCCAGCATGCTTCCCCCCATCCCCCGGGGTTGACCAGTCTGTGTAGAAGGGCGCATGCCAGTCGTGCAAGTGGAGCAGGCTACAGCTGCCTGGATGATGGCACTCCGGAACATCCTAGATCATGATATACGGAGTGGACCAGTCAAACCCGGGGCAACGACCGAATGTGACACTGCTGTCCATCCGTTGGGCGGACCCATGCCGCAGCTCCACACCTGGCCGTCCCTTGCCCCGTTCAGCACCATGAAGTTTCAGGCACCGGACTAGCATGTTGGATGAGTGCACACAACTCTATGGTGTGGTAGGGGTGCCAGAAGGGCGGCCTGATGCCCGGGGAAATTGCCTGTCCATCTGTTGTGGACCCAGGTGGGGCTGACAGCAGGCGGATGTGGGGGTGCTCCCCTGGAGCAGTTCCAGGAGCAGCCAGGTTCCACAACCATCTAAAAACATCCATAGTTGCCACCTTTGATCACAATCTGAAATGTCACTGGGACATTGCCACCATATTTTCCAAAGCCATGGGCAGCAAATTGCAATCTCTCGAGATATTTATTTGGCTTGGCCTGTGTCCACTAGAAATTTCATTCAAAGTTAGGCTGCATTCAGATGTGCGTTTAAATCGCACAGCGGTGGCGGTGGCAGCATCGTGCAATTTAAAGCAATGTGCACTTCCGGGTTGGTGTGAATGCACCGAGTGCGCACATTTCAGTGTAACGCGAACTGTTGGAGTGCGGTTTTCAAAACTGCTCCAAGCAGCTTTGAAAACCGCACTCCAACAGTTCGCGTTACACTGAAATGTGCGCACTCGGTGCATTCACACCAACCCGGAAGTGCACGTTGCTTTAAATCGCACGATGCCACGGCTGCTGCTGTGCGATTTAAACGCACATCTGAATGCGCCCTTAGTCTCCGATATGATGTGAACTTTACTAGGGTCCAATCCAGTTCCCAGTGTTGTTGGAGGAAGCTTTACCACTGACATCCAAGGCAGAGGCAGACCCCCCCCCCCAGTGATCATGAAGGGACATGGAGAGGGGGCATATTCCCCCCCAGATTTTCAGATGTTCTATAGCACCCCTGTCAGTTCGGTTCAGTTCAGAAATTCGGTTCGGTTTGGAAGTTCAGTTCGGTCGACCGAACTATTCAAGTTCAGTCCAAACTCCGAACTTTCGAACAAAGTTCGGAAATTCAAACCCCATTGAACTAAATGGAATATTATCTTTTAGGGATGGGTGAACAGAGCTGAGTTCGGAAATTCGGTTTGGTTCGGTTCGAAAATCAAGTTGGAAGTTCCGTTCGGTCGACCGAACTGGTCGAGTTCAGTCCGAACTCCAAACTTCCGAACCGCGTTCGCTCATCCCTACATATTGGTCCCAAATCCAAGGGAGACAAAGAAAGCAGATGAGAAGATGACAACATTTGCTGGAGCCACTTCTGATGGGGAGAGTGTAGGCGTGTTTGAGCTACACAGAGCTTTTCTCCAGGCAGTTAGATATTGGGTATTTTCAGACGCTACGTTACCACACTCTACCACGATGAATCCCCCGTGATGGTGGATGATTGCGTAATGTCTGTTTGTGCACCGCCAGATGTTCACCACGGTGAACCACCAGTGGTGAGCAAAATAACCACGCTTCCGAGGATGGTCCGGGCACCATCTCCAAAAGTGTGGTTAATTGAACCACGGCCCGGAATCAGCGGATGGTAACATCTGTTACCATCGCCGATTCTGGGCCGTGACCCAGACCCCAGGATGGAATCGGGCACAGTGGCCGCAGTGGCCGCTGTGCCTGCCCGTATCCAGGAGGGTGGGCGACTGGGGGAGCGTGGGGGGGCGGGGCTGTGCGGCTGCACATTGCGCCACACAGGCCCCCCCCCAAATTTCCCACCGGAATTAGCCGGCACGTCTGTTGGACGTGACGTTTTGATTCCAGCGGGGAAGCAAATGGTGATTCCATGACAGGGCCAATAGCTTCCCCATCACGTCTGAAATCACCCATTGATAGGCTAGAATGCAGCCTTTCCTGCAAAGTTTAATATAGTCCATAAATTGCAAGGACAGCATGGAAAAAGTTGTATTAAACCACATAAGGAGACACTAAGGATGCATCTCCTGAAGTGTGTGGGATTTAGATTTCAATAACAAGTGGCAGCCCAGTCTCCAACTTTTAGCCAACACACCCTAGGCAGTACAGGCTTTCAGAAAGTCCAATAACACATCCAAGGAAAAATAATATTGGTGTGAGGCTCGATATGGTTATTGTGCAGCTGGACTGAATGCTTGCTCACTCTTCAGGAGGAACTGTAAATGCTTTTATGAACTGTATATGCTTTTGCTGAAAGATCTACCAAGGGGCACCACTCAGTGCCCAGACTTCCAGTAAATTATTTATTATGTCACTTAGGTTTTCTAGAGCCTCACACCAGCAGAGTTTCGAGGCAGACTCTCTTGTGGATAAACACATCTGCAGAATTGGTGTCAGAAGCAAGAGAGCCCTGCTTGCTGTTGCCAAAAAAGTTGTTTCTTTTTGCGTACAGAGGAGGATGCTCGTTTGACTCTAACCCTACAACCTTGAGCAGGGTGGAGGGTTTTTGCACATTAAACTGATAAATCATTTATTGGCTCTGAATGTTTTATTCACTCTTACACGTGTATTCACACACTGGCAGGAAAGATAAGACTGTTCTTAGAGAATATCCCTTGTAGTTGTGCTCACAGATCAGAAGGAAGTCACTTAGCATCTTCTGCCTGAAAAAGATCAGTGAATGCCTTCCAGTTAGATCAAGCCCATTAGTCCACGTTTAGCCAAAATGCCTCTTTTAGAAAGGTGTCCAGTCTTGATCTGAAAGCTGCAAAAGATGAATTCCCCCTCCTGGGCAGCCTGTCCCAATGGGTAATTATACATCATGTTAAACATTGGGGTCTTTTTCTGATTTGAATATGTCCAACTTTGACTCCATAGTATCATAGGATGGAAGGACGAGAAGGGATTCCCAGCCATTGGCCCTTGTTTTGTCCCATGGGAAGGACCCAATGGTCTAGGTTGACTACATAACCATCTGGGCAGTGTGTGTTACAGACCTTGTTCCATGCCATATCCAGGGACCCTTGTTCTGCCAGTGGGGAAGACGCAGTGAACATGGGTCTCTTCCCATATCCCAAGTCTATAGTGTGAGTCTGCTACAGCCCTAAATGGCATGGGCTTCCCATATCTGGAAGACGGACTCCTCCTTTATGTCTCCCTGCAGACTCTGAGGTCAACCAAGATTGCCCTTTTGCAAGCACTATCTGTCTGTCAGGTTCGCACAGCAAAACCATGCAGAGAGGTATTCTTAGTAGCTGTCACAAAATTATGGAACTCCCTCCCCCTGGAGGTACACTTAGGCTGAGCCTGCTGCTTGGCCACAGGCAATGTAACCTTTTCTTTTTCTTTTTTTTGGCAGTGCATTTGGCAGGCAGGGATAGGGTTTGGAGTAGAGGATTTTATTTTGTTTTAGTCATGTCTGTAACAGGATCACTGAGTCCATATGGGATCAGGCCCAGAGCAGGTCGGGCTACCCGTGAAGCAGGCATTGAGGCAAGCCTTAAAAGAGTTAACTGGACCAATTAGTGTGGCCTGAGTGCTCCCTGCTGGGCGTGGTGGGAAACTGCAAGCTGTGAGGGTCCAAGGGGGTAAGCTTGGATCCTCAGGGGGAAAGGGATGCGAGTTCCACACACACACCGGCGGGAAAAGGGAGACAACAAGGCAGTACCTGGAAAACGTGCCCTCAGGTTGGAATAGGGCTGGCGGGATAATAAATCCACAGCCTATATCATCATCGGGCTTGAGAGTGAGCGTATGCCTTGTTTGCTGCCAGGGATCGCTCGCCACGCACACGGGGAATAGGAGGGGGAAGGCAGAGTGCACGCGGTGGGGAGAAGGGAACAGTGCACAGCCCAGGGTTGGAAGGAGGTGGGAAAGGTCGGTCACGCCAAAGGCGGGGCCCAGGAGGTGCTCTCCCGTCTCCCCCACAGGAACGCACCCGCACACCACACCTACTCCAGTAACCGCACTCACGCCCGCAAACACTCACCGCACTCACTCACCTTGCTCTCTCCAAACAATCTCTAACTCTCTGCAGGGATAGGGGACCGCACCAGCAACCAACAAGGAAGGATAGGGGCCAGTCTCACGGGCACAAGGCTCCGATCACCAGCGGCGAGGTTTGTCTGTGGCCGCCTTTTATGTTACTGCCCCAGGCGTTGCTGCAGCCGCACAGAGCGGCGTCGAGGAGGGGGCGGGGCCTCTCGGCCTGGTGGGAGGGCGTTTCCGCTTCCCCCCGGGGCGGTAGGGGAAACAGCTGTCTCTGCGGTGTCGCTCCGCTCCGCGGGGGGCGGGGCTTCCATTTGTACTGTGCCCCGGCCCTCGGAGCTTCCTCGGCCATGCGGTTTGTCTGGGCGTGAGGGAGGGGGGGTTGCGGGTTGTGCCCGGGGGGGCTTGGGGTTTTTTCCCTCCTTCCTGGCGGTCTCGCTCCCCGTTCCCTTACAGCACCCCCCCCTCCAAGGTCGATGAACAACAAAGGGCCGTGGTTTGAGTGGGTAGCGCATATGGAAGGCGCGCATCAGGCGGGGGGCGTGAACATCAGACGCGCGTTCCCAGGACCGCTCCATTGGCCCATAGCCTTTCCAATCAATGAGGTACCATAGGTGGCCATGTCGGCGCCTGGCATCAAGAATTTGCCATACCTCGTATTCCTGTGTCGCGGGTGTGGCTACCACGGCCTGGGGTGGTGTCTGCGTCGGGGCCTGGGCGGCCTTTAACATGGATACATGAAACGTTGGGTGAATCCGTGAGTGGCGGGGAAGCCTTACTCGATAAGCTACGTCATTGACCTTGTGCAGAATGGGGAATGGTCCCAGATATCGATCATCTAATTTCGTGGAAGGTCGGGCTGAGGGGTAGTTGCGTCGGTCTACCCAGACCCAGTCCCCTTGTGAATAACAGGGTGCTTCCTGGTGGTGCTGATCCGCATACTTTTTATATTGTTGGTGCGCCTGTTGGAGCATTCTTCTTGCTACCCCTTGGGCTTTCTGGATTCGCGCGACGAGGGCGCCAGCAGCCGGGACGGAACAGGTAGTGAGTTCGGGGATGCATAATGGCGGATGGTACCCGTAGGTGACAAAAAAGGGGGAGTTGCCTAAGGATGCATTGGACAAGTTGTTGTAAGTGAACTCCGCAATCGGTAGTAAATCGTACCAATCATCTTGATGGTATCCCGTATAACAATGGAGATACTGTTCCAACGCCTGGTTTACTCGTTCTACTTGGCCGTTGGCCTGTGGATGGTACCCCGATGTGAGGCAAGGTTTGATTTGTAGTTTTTGTAGCAGTGCCTTCCAGAGGCGGGAGGTAAACTGTGGCCCGCGATCGGATACAATCTCCATCGGAACTCCGTGGAGCTTGATCACATGGTGCAAGAGTAGTTGTGCCGTGCCTATGGCCGAGGGTAGGCCTGCGGTGGCTACGAAATGTCCAAGCTTGGTAAAATGGTCCACGATTACCAGGACCACGGTGTTGTTGGTGGAGGGAGGCAGGTCTACAATGAAGTCTACCCCAATTCGTTGCCACGGCCCTTGTGGCATGGGAGCAAGTTGGAGCAACCCCTGCAGTTTTTGACGAGGCACCTTGGTGCATGCGCAGACCTCACACTCCTTTAGGTATTGTTGTACGTCTTGGTGCAGGGTAGGCCACCAAAAGGATCGCCGAATTAGCGCTATGGTGCGCCACACCCCGGGATGTCCTGCGAGGGGTGCATTGTGGTGTCCCCATAATATGGCTTTTCGGGCCTTCGGAGGTACCACCAACTTCTGTTGGTAATACCACAGCCCGGCAGGGCCTTTATAGGCCTTCGGCGATACGGCGACTCCATATTGTTGAGCTTGTCGCTTGAACTGGGATGCCATGATCAGGGTGGCCGCAAAGGCTCGAGGTTCCAGAATTAAACCCCCCCTGTTGTCGGGAGGTTCTCCCTCTTCGGTACAGTGGGAGAGGGCGTCAGCAATGATATTCTGATGGCCCAGCCGGTATCGAATCTGAAAGTGAAACCGGGTAAAAAACAAGGCCCAGCGCCCATGACGAGCCGTGGTAATCCGTGTCGTCTGAAGATACGTCAGGTTGCGGTGGTCCGTTACCACCGTCACTGGATGTCTAGCGCCTTCCAAGTAATGTCTCCACGCCTCGAACGCTGCTTTAATGGCCAGGAGTTCCCGGTCTAGCACGGTGTAGTTCTTTTCAGCACTCGTCAGTTGTCTCGAATAATAGGCACAGGGCAATAGGGACTTTTCCTTGGCCCCTTGTTGGAGGAGCACATCCCCAATTGCGATGCTCGATGCATCCGTCTCCACGGTAAAAGGTTGTTCGAACCGGGGGTGGCGGAGAATCAGAGCGCGCATAAACGTTGCCTTCAGTTGCTCGAAGGCCCGTTGCCGGTCAGAGCTCCAATCATACGTTGCTCCCTTACGTAAAAGTGCGGTTACGGGCTCCATCATCTGTGCGTACCAGGGAATGTATTGTCTATAATAGTTTGCGGTTCCAAGGAACTGCTGTAGAGCTTTTAATGACCGAGGAGGGGTCCATTGAACAATTGCCTCGACCTTCTTGGGGTCCATTTTGATTCCTTGGGGAGAAATGATGAATCCCAGGAATTCGATGGTCTGAACATGGAATGTGCACTTCTCAGCTTTACAGAACAACCGATTCTGTTGTAATCGTTGCAAGACATTGCGCACTTGTTGGACGTGCTCCGCCATGGTAGTAGAAAAAATCAAAATGTCATCCAGGTAAGCCACCACATAGGTGTCCAACATGTCGCGGAGCACGTCGTTGATTAGATGTTGGAAGGTGGCCAGTGCGTTCGCTAATCCAAACGGCATTACACGGTACTCGAAATGTCCGTAGCGAGTGCGAAACGCCGTCTTCCACTCATCTCCGGGGCGTATGCGAAGCAGGTTATACGCGCCTCGGAGATCAAGTTTGGTAAATACCTTGGCCCCGTGTAACCGATCCAGAAGTTCGGGGATCAACGGGAGCGGGTATCGGTTTTTTATGGTAATCGCATTCAAGCCCCGGTAGTCGATACATGGGCATAGCCCACCGTCTTTCTTGGGAACAAAAAACAGCGGTGCCCCGGCTGGGGACGTAGAGTGTCGTATAAACCCGTGCCGTAGGTTGTCCTCCACGTAGTCCTTCAAGGTCCCTAGTTCCGGGGCCGAGAGGGCATAGATTCGACCATACGGGGGCTCGGTGCCAGGCATCAGTTCAATGGGGCAGTCATACGGTCTATGGGGCAGTAACGTCTCGGCCTCCGTTTTGCTAAAGACCCCGTGGAAATCCGCATATTGCAAAGGCAGGTTCTCTAGAGTTCCCCGGCCTTGGGTGCTCAGGATGGTTGGTGCCGGCGGGGTTACGAGGCAGTTGGTGCGACAAGCCTCCATAGGGAAGTTAACGGTCCCCTGGGACCAATGAATATTTGGGTTATGCTGCCGCAGCCAGGATATCCTGACGACGAGGGTGAACAGGGGAGAGGCGACGACGTCAAAGTGTAACCGCTCTGTATGGCTTCCAATTGCCACTTGCAGATCCTGAGTTTGCTGTACGATGGGGCCCGAACTCAGGGGGGAGCCGTCTATCGTATGCACCTGCTCTGGAATGGCCCGAGGCCGGTGTGGAATGTCATAGTGTTGCAGGAATCCTTGGTCCATGAAGTTCCCTGATGCCCCGGAGTTGATAAGCGCCCAGGTGACCAGACTCCGATTGGGCTCGATTCCCAGGGTAACAGGGATGCACACATGGGTGGGGGCCCCGGGAGCCGTACTTAGGGCTTGCGTCCCTGGTGGTAGGGTGGATCCTTGAACCCCCGGGAATTTCCCTATAATTCCCGGGGTCTCCCTTTTCCCGGGTCCCGACGAAGGGGAGGTGCGGAGGGGCATTCCCGAGCAAAATGTCCTGCCTCTCCACAATAGAAGCACAGCCGCGAAAGACGGCGGCGTTCCCGTTCGGCGGACGTCAATGGCCCTCGGGAGGCCCCGATCTGCATGGGCTCAGGCTCCGTTTCATGCCCCTGTTCCCCCTTTTGCAGGGGTGGAGTTACCCCCCGCGTTCCCAGGGGTCGCCATGGTTCTTGGCGGCGCTCTCTTCTCCACTCTCCGAACCGTTCATCGATCTGGATGGTAAGGGTAACCAGTGCTCCCCAGGTCTCTGGCAACGGGGTGAGGGCGAGCTGATCTTTAAGTTCTTCACTCAGCCCTCATCGGTACATGACATGAAGGACATGGTCGGGCCAATTTAAGTCTACCGCCAGTTGTTGGAACCGGGTCACGTATTCCAAGAGCGGCCCGCGGCCCTGCTTCAACCCCACAATCGCTGTCTCGGCTTCTCGCGTTCTATGCGGGTAGTCGAACAAAAAGGTGAACTCTTGTATAAACTTTGCATAGTCCTGCAATAGGGCACTCTTGCTAGTGAGCAGGGGGGTAGCCCAGGCCAAGGCATGTCCCTCCAGTAGGCCGATAATAAAGGCCACTTTCCTAGCATCCGTATTATAGGTCAGGGGCTGCATGGAAAAGGCCAGCTCGCATAAGGCTAAGAACCCCTGAAATTGGCGCTGGTCCCCGGCATATTTGTTAATCTTGGGTCCTTTCGGTTCCTGAGCCCCTGCACCCAGAGGTTCCGGTGGGGGCGGGTTATCTGCCTGTACGAGTGGGGCTGCTGCCCCTTGCCCCCCCTGCTGTTCCTTAAGGTCCTTCACCTCCATAGCTAGGGACTTAACAATGCGGATCAACTCTTGGACCTCTGCTGATAATCGCTCCATCGTTTGCCCTAGCCTAACTGCGGGGCACACAGGAGGGAATCTTTTTTTGGCTGGTGATGGTGTGAGGGTCCAAGGGGGTAAGCTTGGATCCTCAGGGGGAAAGGGATGCGAGTTCCACACACACACCGGCGGGAAAAGGGAGACAGCAAGGCAGTACCTGGAAAACGTGCCCTCAGGTTGGAATAGGGCTGGCGGGATAATAAATCCACAGCCTATATCATCATCGGGCTTGAGAGTGAGCGTATGCCTTGTTTGCTGCCAGGGATCGCTCGCCACGCACACGGGAAATAGGAGGGGGAAGGCAGAGTGCACACTGTGGGGGGAAGGGAACAGTGCACAGCCCAGGGTTGGAAGGAGGTGGGAAAGGTCTGTCATGCCAAGGGCAGGGCCCAGGAGGTGCTCCCCCGTCTCCCCCACAGGAACGCACCCGCACACCACACCTACTCCAGTAACCGCACTCACGCCCGCGAATACTCACCGCACTCGCTCACCTTGCTCTCTCCAAACAATCTCTAACTCTCGGCAGGGATAGGGGACCGCACCAGCAACCAACAAGGAAGGATAGGGGCCAGTCTCACGGGCTCAAGGCTCCGATCACCAGTGGCGAGGTTTGTCTGTGGCCGCCTTTTATGTTACTGCCCCAGGCGTTGCTGCAGCCGCGCAGAGCGGCGTCGAGGAGGGGGCGGGGCCTCTCGGCCTGGTGGGAGGGCGTTTCCACTTCCCCCCGGGGCGGTAGGGGAAACAGCTGTCTCTGCGGTGTCGCTCCGCTCCACGGGGGGCGGGGCTTCTGTTTGTACTGTGCCCCGGCCCTCGGAGCTTCCTCGGCCGTGCGGTTTGTCTGGGCATGAGGGAGGGGGGTCTGCAGGTCGCGGGTTACGCCCGGGGGGGCTTGGGGTTTTTTCCCTCCTTCCGGGCAGTCTCGCTCCCTGTTCCCTTACACAAGCCAGCTGAGGAGCATCAGAGATAAAATGCTGGGCTGGAGCTCAGAAGGAAGGATTACCAGGGAGAGGCAAGTGGAACTCTACCTTGGGACTTGCTGCTAGAGGTGTCAGCTGAATGGGCCATGGAGCCTGCCTCAGGGTTTTGCATTACACAAGGTTGCCCTGGGAACTGACTAGGCCCGAGGTCCTTGGGAACGAAGCCAGAGAGGAGGCACCTTACAAAGGGGGCTAAGGGCGTGGGAGAGGCTGGTTGGAGAAGAAGCCCTGATGTACAGAAACAGATTTGAGGAGCTCAGACTGAGGATAGTCTCAGGGCCTGATTCTTTGTACAGGCTGTGGGGGATGTTATTTGCTTGAGAAAACTGTATAATAAAAAAGCACATGGGAAAAGACTTAGTGCTGTCTGGATGGGTCATTGGGAGAGGACCCTGTGGCAATAGGCCACACATGGGGCCACCTGCTCCTGTTGTCCATTTTTATATCTTTTTATGTGTTGTAACGTCTCCTAGGCCCTGGAACAAGGCGAGACAATAAATTAAAATAAATAATAAAATTAGCCACAGAGCTGGACCCTTTTGTCCAAGCTGTAGCCTTGGTTCCTGGGGTCAGCCACAATGGGGCCCATTAAAACTGCACTAAATCATGTGCTGTGCACAGGACTGGAGAACATTCTCTTCCTCAGTCCTAGCTGCAGGCTGGGATCTAGGTGTGCAGCTCTACGGCGTCTGCTCTGCAAACCTCCAAGTGAAAAAGATGATGTTTTTACAATGATGAGCTGTGACAGAGCAACATCGTTCTTGGTAGCAAGCACAGAACGTCACCCCAGAAACCTGCCTCACCTCCCCCCCCCCCGAAATAAAAACAACATTTTGTTGTCTAGGCAAAGGGGCTGAGTAGCTGCATTCATCTCCATATTATCTGTCTGTCTGCAACATGGTAAAGCTTCAGAACTGCATCCAATCAATTCCAAAATTGCAGGGAACTTTCTAAACATCAATGAGCAGGAGCCTATCAATGCTGGTGAGGATCAGAATATTTTAAAAGCTTCTGCACATGAGAACTCACATATGTGCTCAATTCTAATGACTTGTTATTACCAGCAAAACTGTTGTGTGCAAATTAGCCACAGAGGAAAAACTTGCAATGATTGATTCACTTCTGATGTCAGAATGATCCTCCTTGGTTAGTACAAGGAGGGGAGGTCGAGCTGGAAGTCTTTGTGCCTTTTGAGGCTGGCCATCCATGAGGGGATGGTGTGATGGAGCAGTGCTTTCCATTCAAGATTAGCTTGCCCCTCACTCTTGGCACCCCACCACCCCACCCTTCTGGGGTTATAAGACTAGCAGATGCAGAATTCTTGACTATCTGCTATGGGCTGCGAGGGTGGTAGGAGATTTGGCAAGGTCATATTGGGAGGGAGCTGTCCTTACTACTGAAGGGAATAGTTCTGGGTGGCTCTAACTAGGGTTGGATCTAATTCACTCTAGACAATTGAAAAGTCGGTGCTGAGAGGGTGATCAGCAGATGATTGTGTGCAGTGGTGAATGCCAATTTGTTACAGATGTGCACTCACTAAACACATCCAGTGCAGTCAGGCGCATCCCACAATCAAAGGTGCTCTGCAGGTAACCGTGCACACTATGCAGGCCAGGGCACTGAACAACTCCCACAGCAAGCCTGGCATCCCAGGATAAGTAACTACATGAGCACTCATCCTGGTATTGTTTTATCCTGGAATAAATAAAACCTGAAAAATCAGGCTGGTCAATTCCAGAATAAAACCAGGAAGCAGGAATCATTTATACCAGGATATCTGTCCACACAAACAATTTGTTCCCAGAATTAGAGTGGTTTATCCTGGGATAATGCTTGTGTAGAAGCAGCCTCAGACACCACGCCTGAGGGAACTCGCTCCTCAGGTGGCTCAGGAAATGCCAAGCGTCTCCTTAGGGAGCCTGTCCCTTCATCCAATAATCCTCTGTCTCAAAACTGCTCCTTGGCCAGACAGCAGCGCCTCCCCAGTTATTGAGGGAAGGAGTTTGAATGAAGCCGTTTCTCTCCTTTGAAGGCAAGCGCTTGCTCACTCCTGAGGGACCAAAGACTCCAGCTTCTTGGGCTCTCATCAGATCCTTCATGTATAAATAAATAATAATCTAGGAAGGGGCTATAAATAGAGAAAATCCAAGTGTTTCTTAGAGGCACCGGCAAGGTGGTTCAGAGGAATTCATTAAATGTAAAAAAGAAAAGAGTCGTTCCTCCTGGTTTGCTTTCTCCAATCGTCGGTGCTGACCCAATGTTTGGAGGCCGTGGCGGATTGGTTATGGCAGAGCAGACTGAAGCTCAATCCTGATAAGACGGAGGTGATGGCAGTGGGTAGAGTGAGGGAGGTGTCGGCTCCCCTCATAGAGGGGGTCCGCCCTCCCGTAGCCCAGCAGGTATGGAGTCTGGAGGTATTGTTGGACCCAGATCTCCACCTAGATCAGCAGGTGGAGGTGGTGACCAAGGCTGCCTTCCGCCAGCTGTATATGGTGCGGAGGCTGCGTCCATATATTTCCAGACCTGACCTGGCCACCCTCATACATGCCTTCATTACCTTAGATTACTGCAACGTGCTCTACGTGGGACTTGGCTTCCCTTGATGCTGGTTCGGAGGCTGCAGCTGGTGCAGAACACGGCGGCTCGTCTCCTGACGGGGACTGGCCGACGGGAACATATCATCCCCCGTGCTCTGCACGCTGCACTGGCAGTCTATAGCGTACCGAGCCAGATTCAAGGTGTTGGTCTTGGCCCCTCATACCTCAGGGATAGCCTCACCCTCCATGTCCCAGAGCATCCCCTTCAGTCCACCGGGGGCGCCTTCCTGGAGGTCCCCCATGTAAAGCGGGGGACCACAATTGAGAGGGCGTTCTCGGTGACCAGGCCGTGACTATGGAATTCCCTCTCGGAGGAAGTCTGTCTGGCCCCGAGTCTGTTGACCTTCCGCCGGGCTTGTAAAACCTGGCTGTTCTCCCAGGCCTTCGGAGAAGGGATGGGGGGGATGGGATAAAAGGTTTGGGGGGGTTGTTTTTAGATGTTTTAAATTGTGTGCTTTATTGTTATGGTATTCATTGTTGTTTTATTATGTTGTAAGCCGCCCCGAGATGCCATGGGCATGAGGGGGTGGCTAAGAAATGCAAATAAATAAAGAAAGAAAGAAATTTCCTTCCCTTCAACACTTAAGTTTGATAACCAGGGCCGGCCTTACCATGCCGCAGGACAACCCTAGGAGAAACCCCACTCCGCAGGCCCTGCTATCATCTCTACTCCCTGGGGCCCCCTGGTGGCCCCTATTTTCACCAGGGCAGGGCTCCCAAACACAACCAAATTTAGGGCCCATGGAAGGATGCCCCTGAGGGGGCAGGGCCATGGGGGAGGAGGTATTTTATCTCACCCTAGGCCTTGCAAATTCTGAGGTCAGTCCTGTTGATAGGGTTGCCGCTTATGCAAATTTTTATGAAACATACATGTTGCAGGGCCTGCATTGGTGCCTAAGGCAACAATGCAGGCCCTGCAACATGAATTTTTCATAAGTCTTCTGCAAAAAATTGCATAGGTAGCAACCCTACATGTAGATAACCCTGCAGTTACAGTCCATGAACTAGGATGAAACAACCAAAGTGGAAGATAACCGTTATTCCATCATTTGAGCTAGCTGGAATATTTCAAACAAATTTCCCTTTTAGTTCCCAAACAGCAAAACTTTCTTCACACCTCCAAGGCTGGGGGGAGGGGGGAGGGGGGTGCGGCAGCAGGGTGGATAATTTCTAGAATAATTTTTATTTAGCTGTCCTGGAAAATACTAATCAAATTTTTCTGCCTCCTTTGTTTATTTTGTTTTTGGGAAGTCATTTTGGAAAGTCATCCTCCCCTCAAAATAATGGACAATGAAATCAAAATGGATCAAAAATTGAAATTTTAATATATATTTTTTTAAAAAAACAACCAGCAAGTAAAATTGATGAGAAAGCAACATCTTTTAGTTTGCAGAAAGCACAATTTATGGATAGCAAGAAATGCTCGGGCATTTTTCAAAATAATTTTTTGAAAATGGAGAACATTTCTGTTTGAGACTCTTCACAGAGAAAATTTTTGTAGTAGTAATTTTTTTTTTTGTATTTAAGAATATTCAGAGTGACTATTGAGAGAATATTCAGCCATTGGCTGCTTTGCGTTTGTTTTCTGCAGCTTCTACATGTGTCTCACCTCCCAGGGAGAAGCAAAGGGTCCTGGGTGCTTTCCTTTTAATTACTGTCTCATCGCTGTTGCAACTTGACATCTCCATTTAATTTTGTTTGCAATATATCTGAGGCGGCGAATGATAATGTAATAGAGTGATGATCATTCTTGAGACAGTCGCTTATTCAAAATATTACTCCTGCTTAATCAGTGCACTCGAGTGATTTATTGACTTGCAGAACTGAACTTGTCTAGCGTTTTACTGTAATTAAAACATTTCTAGAGTCCATCTGCATAGAGCTCAGCAGACTAAAAAAAAACATATCAGTGCATCTCTGATGTGGATGCCGTGAATATACAAAAATAAACAAGTCATTTCAAGCAGGGGTCAGTACCAAGTCTAGGAGTGGGTGAAGAAATCACTGTGGCCAAGTGAGCTACACTGGGGGTGAAAAAAACATAGGGTGAAAACAGACATGACGCTAACCACCCTTGGTGGTTATTTATGCATGGTGCAGGACTGCATAGGGCACCAATACAGCCCTGCAACATGCATAAATAACCACCAAGGGTGGTTAAAGAGTGGTTAGCATCATGTCTGTTTTCACCCATAGTCCAGTTCTTATCTCTGCTACAGAATCCCCCTCTGGGGGTAAGGCACTAAGCCCAGCTGTGCTTCAGTTTGCCATGGCAGAAAATAGTATTTGTTTCTCCCATCTTGTGGCTGGGTCTGATTCTCACTAAATGTTTGTACATTCACTAGCACAGGGGTGAGGAATCTTTTCCCAACCAGGGGACACTTTGAAAATTAGTAAAAGCTCCAAGGGTCACATAGAAGTTGTTTGGGGTTGGTGGGTGCATAAGGGGTGAGCCCAGAAAGTGGAGGGTCCAGATCATGGATCTGTTCTCCAGTCCTTATGTGCATGCCCTCATCTCTACTCCCTTATCCTGAGCTCAATCTTTCAGGGCTTGGGGGAAGAACTGGATACAGGGGCCAGATCCACGAACTGGAAAGAGAGGCCACATAAAAACTATCCGCGGGCCACATTTGGTCTCCGGGCCTGAGGTTTCCCACTCCTGATGTAACACATTGGGCTCTGAGCTCGGTTTTCAAAATTTTACTTAGACATTTCAAAGCCCCAATGGGCATTTTCAAAATGTCCAACTTTCAAAAGTAAAATGAAATTTCAAATGCAGAAATTCACTCCCCCCCCACATACACATTTTTGAAGTAGAATGTTGAAAAACTCCAGGAACTGGATGAAAATTTCAGTGGAACTACAGTTGGATTTTGTTATTATTATTTTTATCCAAATGTCATTCTGTTGAGAAATTTTGATCCAATAATTTTAGCGTGATAATTTTCCTTCCAGGTACAGGAAGTTACAGGTTTGGTCCCTAACCATATTTCAGACTTGGTGATCAAAGTCTCTTCAGTTTTTAAATGCATGAATGCTCTAGATCTTGAAATGGATTTTACCTGAGAGTAGATATTCCAAGCACAAATTATATCAGTATTTCCTGGTGCTATATGCACCAGGCTGGCAAATAAACTTGTCTCTGCCAGTTGCAAAGAGAGACCTACCTACACATGCTTGGGGAGAAATTTACTGTTGCATGGCCAAAGATACCAGTGCAATTATTCTGTAAAACCCACAAAACCCAAGCATCTTGCAAGCCTTGATGCATTTACAGCCCAACCCTTATGTGAGAGAGGGCAGTGCTATTAGCCCCACTGCAGGGCCAGACTGGGGGCGCTTATAGACGATCCCGCTCACAAGTGGGATCGTTCAGCGCCAGCATCTCCCCCCGCCTTCCTCTGTACTGATCTGATGTTCAGACACGGCGTACAGTCTTTGTGCGTATGCGCGCCCTTGTGCGCATGCGCACTCGGCAACAGAACCAGGAAGTGCGCCGTGAAGCCGGCACAGTGGCAATCCACGTCGGAGGGGGCAGGATCGCCTGCCCGGTCTGACGTGGGGGAAGATCTGGCTTTAAAGGTCAAAGACGTTTAAACGAGCGCAAAGAAAGGCGGCTGATCAAAGGATCAGCCGTCTTTCTTGTGTCGTTTAAAAGCGCCCTTAGAATGTGTGGACACCAGGGCAAAGATAAAATGTGAAGCTGCTAATGGCCCCTCCCCCATCACTCCACCCTCTTGGAGGCAGTCTTGATGGGGCCCTACAGGTGGGCATGTTTGGGACCCCCCTGAAAAGGAGTGGGGGCCTTTCACCCTGCTTTGGGGAAATGAGTGCCACTACAGGGCCCCCAATGTAGAGAAAACAGCAGTCACCCTCTGGTGGTGGGGATGTCTGGCCCTGCCCCATTGCCCCATTGCACGGATGAAAAACTGAGGCCCAGAAAGATTGAAAAAATTGCCATAGGTCACACAGGAGGTTAATAGTTGTGACACTGGTCCTTTCGTCCCACTACGGCCCACCTGAGCCAGCACCTCATCTGCTTGCCTGTGTCCAGACTGCCAGGTGTGGGCCCGCTACAGAGCCCGGCGTGGTAGGCAGCTGCCCTGGAAACGTGGGCCTGGAAGGAACCGGGCCCAAGGGTTCCCCAGGCAGGTCATAGCGGGCCAAACTGGGCGGCCACATCTGTTTCCGTGCCAAACCAGCCCCGACGTGGGGAGTTGCCATGCCCGCCAGCCATGGTTGCCTATTATTGGCAGCCATGGCTGCCTGTCATAGCAGGGGGTGGGGCTCCAGCCACAGCACCAGCCAGCCACATGTCACTTCCTACCCTCCAGCCCCCTGAGTCAGGCCAGAGAAACATTTATTCTGTTCTCCGACCTGACTGGCCAGGAGCAGCCTGTCTATAACTGTTTATCAAGAACTGCACTCACTACCAACTGCTGTGTGAGGTTTTTTCCACTATTACTATTTATATTTTCCCCTCCTAATGTCATTTACCTAGCAGTTGCTGCATTTCAAATGTGCTGGAAAAAATATATATTTGAGTATCTCTTTTTTTGGCCTGAATCACTTCTCATTTAGCAATGCTAATGCAAAGCAGTTGTATAGAACCCGCATGAATTGATTAGCATAAAATTATATTGAAAGTAACAAATATCAACAAGTCACCAGAAGAGAAAGCCATTAGGTTTTTTTCAAATGTTTGGCTAAGCAAACTCTGCCTTTTTATATTCCTCTTCATCACGGTTTCTTTCTCCCAGACTTACAGACACACAATGGACCTCTCTAAGAGCTATCAGCGACTCAGTTCTGATCAGAAAAATTACATTAAGTGCAGGTGAAAGTTATTGAACGTCTGTCTTCTTGGAGATTTTGTACTGCCAAGACAGGGGTCACCAGTTGGCACAGTTAGGCAGTCTTAGGAGGTCTATCCTTAACATGTGAGCATTTTCTTTTTTTGCATTAGTCTAATTTATGCAAAATTTATTTATTTATTTATTTATTTGTTTGTTTGTTTGCTTGTTTATTTATTATAAAATTTGTAAGCCGCCCCCTCTTGCTCAAAGCATCTCGGGGTGGCTAACAACATATTAAAACAATTTAAAACAATAAAACAACAGTAATACAGTTAAACCCCCCAATAAAACAAATTAACCCCCACCCACCCTAACCCAACCCACCCACCCCATCTCCCTCAGAAAGGCACGGTGGAACAGCCAGGTCTTACATTGTCTACAGAAAGAGGGGAGGTCGGTGGTCAGGCGGACCTCCNTCCACAGTCACGGCATGGCTACAGAGAGCGCCCTCCACAAGGTCAACACCCGAGAAGCCTGGGGGACCTTGAGGAGGGTGCCCCTAGCCGACCGCAGGGGCCGATCCAGGATCTGGCGGGTGAGGTGGTCCTGCAGATAGGCTGGGCCCAGGCCATTTAGGGCTTTAAAGGTCAGCACCAACATCTTGAATTGGGCCCGGAAGACTATCAGCAGCCAGTGCAGAGAACGAAGCACTGGAGTAATGTGCTCACGATGGCCTGTCCACGTTAGGAGGTGGGCCGCCCTGTTCTGCGCACCAGCTGCAGACTCTGAACCAGCATCAAGGGTAGCCCCACGTAGAATGTGTTATAGTAGTCCAGTCTTGAGGTAATAAAAGCATGGACGATCATGGCCAAATCCAAGTCTGAGACAAACAGCTGAAGCTGACACGCCAGATGTAATTGATGAAATGTCCCCTTCACCACAGCTGCCATTTGGACATCCAGGTGGAGCTGTGGGTCCAGGAGCACCCCCAAACTCTGAGATACCAGTGGAGAATGGACCCCATCAATGATGGGAGACACCACTTCCCCGGCCTTCCCCACAACCATCACCTCTATCTTGTCAGGATTCAACTTCAGGCAACTCGCCCTCATCCAATCCCCCACAGCCATCAAACACTGGGTAAGCACTGAGACTGCTGGGCCTGAGTTGGATGAAAAGGAGAGATATAGCTGGGTGTCATTAGCATATTGATGACACCATACGCCAAACTCCCTAACAACCTCCCTCAAAGACTGCATATACACATGGAACAAGAGAGGTGACAAGATAGAACCCTGCAGAACTTCACACGTGTGGCCCCGGGGAGAAAATAAAGAATCACCCAGGACCACGCGTTGGGTTCTCCCAGCCAGGAAATAGTGGAACCACTCAAGAACGGTCCCGCTGATCCCTGCCCAGTCCCGCAGCCGAGTCACCAACAATTCATGATCAATGGTATCAAATGCAGCCAAGAGATCTAACAGGATCAACAGGGTCTAACAACCCCGGTCCAACTCACAGGAGAGGTTGTCGACTAAGGCCACAAGCGTAGTCTCCATGCCATATCCTGGACGAAAGTCAGACTGTGAGAGATTGAGAAAGTTAATCCGGTCCAGATGCTCCTGCAGTTACCGGGCCACCACCCATTCAATAACTTTCCCTAAAAAGGGAAGGTTAGAGACGGTTGAAAACTGGCTAGCACACCAACATCCAATGATGGCTTCTTGAGCAGGGGCAGCACCACAGCCTCCTTGAGACAGTCCAACACCCTGCCCTCCCTAAGGGAGGCGTTGACGATCCCTGCCAGCAATGGCCCTAATGTCTCCTGGCTGACCTTGACCAGCCAGGACGGGCATGGATCTAGTTCACAATAAGTGGCTCGAACAGTCCCAAGCGCATCCCTCACATCTGAGGGTGACACATCCTGAAATTCATCCCACAAAACAGAACAAGACGGGCCTTCTACTGCCTCTGGCTCACCTACTGCTAAAAATGTCATGTCAAAACTGTGGTGGATTTGAGCAATTTTATGCGCAAAAAAGTCCACAAACAAATCACAATGGTCATTTGATGACTCTAAATCCAGTCTGGGAGAGACTAGACTGACCAGCCCCCTCACCACCTGGAAAAGCTCCACTGGGTGGGACTTAGTGGATGCAATAAGGGCAGCAAAGAAAACTTTCTTTTCTGCCCGCACCGCCATGGCATAGGTACGCAACCAGACTCTATTTCACAATCGGTCAAAGCCAGCACGTGAATGACATCACCATCACTCTAACCCCCGCCCTTCCCACTTCATCCACCGCAGCTCGTCCGTATATCACGGGGATCTACGTTGTCAATGGTTCAGGAGTGGACACTTGGGAGCCACCCAGTCGGTGGCCTCCACCAGCACGGAATTCCATATGGTCACGAGGTCATCGAGTGAGCGGCCATTGAGATCAGAGGACACATCCCCTAGGGCGGTCTGGAACCTTCCAGGTTCCATAAGCCATCGGGGGAGAACCATCCTAACAGGTTCTGCACCCTCCTGGGGGCCGACATACACCAGGATACCAGCCCGGAGGAGATAATGATCTGTCCATGACAAGGGCACTGATGACACCTCCCCCACTAATGGATCCCCCTGCCTTAAGGCCTGTGCAAAATATCATGTCCAGGGTATGTCCTCCAACGTGTGTGGGGCCCACCATTCTCTGAGACAAGCCCATGGTTGCCATGGTAGCCATGAACTCATGCTCTGTCCCTCCAAGACTATCACCCTGGGGGACCGCAAGACCACCTCCAACACCAGCTCAGTCAGTGCAGGCAAGGAAACTGCTGTACAGGTGGGTGCCCGGTATATCAGCAGTATTCCTACTCTGTCGCTGGCCAAATCCAACACCAGATGAAGGCCCTCTATACCCATGATAGTTTGCAGAGGAAATCTCCTTGCAGAGAATGTATCCTTAAAAATAATGGCTACACTGCCGCTACCGCCCCCCTGGCCAATGATAATGCTGTACAGAGTACCCATCTGGAACAAGGTCAGCCAATATAAGCCCACACACCCCCTACCCTCCTCTGCCACAGGAGGGCAACCCCTCTCCCCAAGGGGTCTTGCCCCTCCCTCACGCTGAGGGGACCAGTCCTTCCCTCCCTAACCCAGTCCCTTCACCCCTCACCCACACAAGGTAAGCAAGCCATCCCCACCACCACTCCTTACCCTAAAACACTGTACCCCTTACCCGCTGTTAGTCCCCTCCCAACCCTCCCAGTCCTGCTAAGGGCTATGCCTAAGGACCCTTTAGTGCGACCCTTAGGCGTGCTGCCTGTGGCATGTACCTGTGGTGCTGCCGGGCAGCAGGCCGCTTTTAACAGTGCCAGGGCCCTGGAAGTCCGACCGTGCACCCTGGGCCCACCCCCCTCCTCCAATAGGGGAATGGGGTAGATGGTACCTGGGGGGGTCAGGCAGCATGAGTCATTGTAAGCCCAGGTCACCAGCAGCAGTAACGGCAGCAGCAGGTTCAGCGACAGGGATAGCAGGTAGAATTCAGGTAAATTTCAGGTAGAAGGAGCTGTGTGAGCAGTCAGAGACTCTCTGGGAACTAGATTTTCCTGCTGGGTTTGATGGGACCAGATTATCGTATATCTGCTTTGGGTGGGGTCTCTTGTCTTCCCAAACAGTGACAAACTTTGGGTATTTTCAGATGTTACGAGACCACACTCAACCACAGACAATACCTTGTGGTGGGGAATGGTCCCGTAACGTCTGTTTGATGCCCGCCAGAGGTTCACCGCAGTGAACCTCCGGCGGGAATCAAAATAACCACGCTTTCGAGGCTGGTCCAGGGACCATTGCCGAAAGCGTGGTTAGTTGAACCACGGCCTGGAATCGGCGGCCGGTAACGTCTGTTACCAGCGCCGATTCCGGGCCGTGGCCCCGACCACAGGTCAGAATCGGACGAAGCGGCTGGATTGGCTGCTGTGCCCGCCCATCTCCCGGAGGGCGGGCAGCTGGGGGAGCGTGGGGGGCGGGGCTGTGCAGCCACACGTTGCACCATGCAGCCCTGCCCCGCCCCCAGATTCCCCACCGGGATTGACTGGCACATCTGCTTGCAATTACGGGGCGATTCCGGCGCGGAATCAAAAGGGTGATTCCGTGATGGGGCCAAAGCCACCCCGTCATGTCTGAAATCACCCATTGCTGGAGCTTGTTATATTGGCCCATTGTTTTGATCCAGAGACTAGCAATTCCTCTGTTCCTTCCTGGTGGACTTTTGCAATCTCTGGCCTTCCCGCCCCACACCCCCTTGCTCTCATGATAAAGCAGTGCAGGGTTGGCAGGAGACTGAGCACTCTACCCTTCTGCTTTGAAGTGTTTGAATGATACACGTAACCTGGATCTGAGCCCCCATTCACTTTCCAAATAATTATGGCCATTAGAGTCCATCAACAACCCCAACCTGTTCCTGCTGCAGCAGTGAAAGCTGGGAACAACGGGCATTTTTACACACACCTTAAAGTTCCGGATTTTTCAATCTTCTGGGTTTACAAGTCCACAAGTAAGTTCCGGATGCATTTTTCACACACACACTGCCCTGAGACAGCCTAAAGTAGGTTTTGCGCTACGCAGGGCGACTTACTTGAGTGTTATGGGGAACTCCTGGATTGAATTATTTATGATTTATGTATCCCTAAGTTACTCCATCATCCTACCAAGTATTCATCCTGGTTCGATAGAGAGTGCCGTAGTGCACGGAGTGAGCTCCGTAGGCTTGCTAAGTGTGTTAGCATTTTTCCTTCTAGACACTCCGGTGACTTATTATTGCTGCATCAAAGAACATATAGGAAGCTGTTTGTCGAGAAAAGGCAGGCTCATTTGCAGCAAAAATGGGCACATCTCCTCTTGGCTGCTCAGGAGCGGGACACTAGGAATTTCTGGGCTTTGATCAAGCAGTTTTATGTTGTTCCTTATAGATCTCATGCTTCTGCTCTTTCTCCTGCGGTTTGGCAGGCATACTTTTTGGGTCTTTTTGCCAACTCTTACTCTCCAACCTCTGATCTCAAACTGTCCTCCCTTACCATTGAAAACTTGCAAGCCTGGCACCCTGTGGCTCCACTAGAGGTCAAAGATTTAATTATGCAATTAAAATCTGGGAAAGCACCAGGCAATGATTATATAACTGCTGATTTACTCAAACTCAATCCAGAGTGGTGGGCTAGTGTTTTGACCCCCCCTGTTTACCTATATTAACACGCATGGTCTTCTCCCCAGAAGTTGGCTAAATAGTCTGGTTGTCCCGATTTTCAAAAAAGGTGATCCGGTTTTGCCTTCCAACTATAGGCCGATAAGTCTTTTAAGTGTGGTCGGGAAGCTTTATTCTAAATATTTGTTAAAAAAACTTCAAGTATGGCTTTCCAGCACCGAGACAATTGTTCCAGAACAGGCAAGCTTTCGTGAGGGCCAATCTACCCTTGACCACATATATGTTCTCCAACGTATAATTTCAAAGTATACTCGCCCGCATAGTAATCCCAACTCTACCTATGTTTTGTTGATTTTAAATCAGCATTTGATACAGTAGATAGGGAACATCTCTGGCACAAACTGAGCCTGACTTCAATCGATCATCGCCTGCTGTTTCTCTTCATCAAATTGCATTGTAATAATACCATGCAGGTTGGTTATGCCACCGCCCACCCTCTGACAGAGTCGATCCAGGTAAATCGGAGGGTCAGGCAAGGATGTATTCTGGCTCCGGCCCTTTTTAATTTTTTTCTCAATGACGCAGTGGCCTTTATTTCTGAAATTGATTCGCACGCCCCTAAGTTGGCGGATCGTAGAATCGCGATTTTATTCTACGCAGATGATACTGTTCTAATCTCGCAGACCGCAGTTGGTCTGAGAAAGACTATGCACAGGTTTCTGACTTATTGCCAGCAGGAGAAATAATCCATCAACTTCTCAAAGACTAAAGTAATGTGTGTAGGGGCTAGAAAGTGTCTAGGGCGGTGGGAGTTGGGCACTCAGCCGATTGAGCAAGTGAACTCCTATAGGTATCTTGGAGTCTTGTTCTCAGCCAGTGGGTCCCAGCAAAAGCATTTCAAATTGGCTTTTGCCCAGGCAGTGAAAGCATCTGGTGCAATCCAGAGTTACTTCCGAGTCAAGGGCAGGAGGCTGGTGAAGCCTGCCCTATGTTTATTTAGGGCGAAAGTGGTGAACCAGCTCTTTTACGCCTTTCCTGCCTGGGGCCCAATGTTTTTGAATAGGATTGACTCCCTACAAAACGCCTTTCTACGAACTGTTCTGGGTGCCCCGAAAGGGACCCCTCAGGCCCTTTTGAGAGCGGAGACAGCTTCCCGGACTTTGAAATCACAGGCTCTCCTGGCAATTAGAAAATACTGGCTGAGAGTGACCCTATTCCTCCCTGGCCCCTGCCATCTTGTAAGTCTGATATCTGGAGACCAATATATTACTTCTTGGTCTCAGTTTGTCGAAAAGGAAGTTCAGAGGCTGGGTTTCGCTCGAACCTTTTTACAATTTCTGGGCTGTGAGAGCGCTGTGTCCTTGGTGAAAACCAGGATTCTGGATCTTGAACTATCCAGTGAATCCTTGCTCATGAAATCCCAGAGAGTAGCACCGCTCTACCCGAGCATTCAGCTGTCACCATATGACACCAGCTATCTTCTTCTCTGGAAGATTCAGTGTCTTCCCATCTGCCATTATCCAGGGCCGATTTGCTGGTTTACCTCTGGCCCTCAGGTTGTGTGTAAATTGCTCCTTATCTCAGATTGAGACGCTTGAGCATGTTGTTTTCTCCTGTCCTGCTTATGCTAAACCTAGGTTAAGGTTTTTGCACGTTTACATCCAAAATTACCTATGGTTGCTCTATTGATTAAACTGCTCTCTGGTAGAGATTCTTGCCATTCTAGAGCTATGGCTCGATTTGCTCTGTGTGTCCTAGAGATTAAGAGGAATCATAACATGATACGACTGTGATTGTGCAATTTTGCCAATCCTTATGCTGTGTTTTATTTTAACTTTGCAATTTGTAATTTGGTCAAGGGGTATCTCCCCTGTTTTGTATGGTTTATTTTGTACTAGAGTATTGTTTTATTAATACTTTTTAAATACTGTAATTTACTTTGTATTTTGAAATGACCTTCGGGTTACTCAATTAAACTAAACTGAACTGAGCCTAAAGTAGCTGTAGACATGAGGGGCTGCCATGAAAACCAAGTGACCAAAGCTGCTTGCAGCAAAGCAGTTTACCAGGAGAACTTTTTAATACACACAAAAGTTCTGGGAGAAGTTATACGCAGAAGTTCAAAGAGCTGGATGTTTAAGATCTGGGTGAGTGATTTAGACACACAGAAAGTTCAGGATGTAACAGCAAACATGCAAGAGAAATGTGTGTGTAAAAATACCCAGTGTCATGTTCCAATATTGGTGAACACAAAAGCTCAATAGGACAGGCACTGAAAAGCAAATTCCCAACCGGTTTCCACATTGGGCCTTGCTTCCAGAGGGTGACTGGAGGCTCCTTCTAATGCACTGGTGGCTGATGGAATTTGTGGGTGGTGGGGAGGGTGGCAGGACCACTGCAATTCATCAGCGCCACTTCCACTCACATGCCCCCCACCACACACGTATGAACCCCCTCTTTCTCTCTCATACGCACCCCCACCACACCCCTCTCACTCATCCCCCTCTTTTGTATGTACCCCCACACACCCCTTTCTCTCCCCCCTCTTTCAGACCCACCACCACCACATGTACCCCCTCTTTCTTATACGCACTCCCCTCTCTCTCACACACGCACCCACTCTCTTTTACACGCACTCCAACCACACACACCCCCTTGCATGCACCCCCACCACTCTCTCTCTCTCTCTCTCTCTCTCCCTCTTTCACACACACCTCCACCACATGTACCCTCGCCCTCACACACATGCGCCCCTCTCACACACAAAGGCGCCCTTCTCTCACACACACATACACACACCCTCTCTCACACATGTACCCCCTCTCTCTCACGTATCCTCATCTTTCACAAAACCCCCACCACATGCACCCCCTCTTGCACACCCCCACCACATGCACTCCCTCTCTCACCTGCACCTCCCGCTCTCTTTCACACATACAACCCTCTCACACATACATGCACTGCTGCCACACATGTACCTCTCTTACCAACACACACCCCTCTCTCACATGCACCCTGACCACACACACACAGTCCTACTCTCTCTCCCCCTCTCACACACACACACACACACACACACACACACACACACCATTCCTACCTGCTCAGACCCAACGGAATCTGGCTCTCCTTCCACTCCCTGGGAGTAGGGAGGAAACAGGACAGGATCCAGGCCACTCCTACATGAGGAGTGGCTGTTTCCTCCCCACACCTGAATGGCGAAATCGAGCAAGGTGGAAGAAACCTGGATTGCCCACTCCCTGTTTTGGCATACACAAGGTTAATGAGCCCAGCTTGCCACTGGCTCACTCCTTCTCTCCATTTTCCTGAGACGCTAGAGAATGGTCGGGTTCTTTAACCCTGCACACTCCAGAAGGAGGAGAGAGGGAGTCAGATCCAAAGAACCGAGCTCATTCACAGGTGCAGGGTTAAGGAACCTGGCTAGCTGCCAGGCTCGCTCATTTGCTCCCTCCCCCCGTTTCCGCTGCGGTGTTTGCACAGGCACGCCCCCCCCCACCCGCACACATGTGTGAGGGAGAGGGCACCCATGTGAAAAGGACCTTAGTTTGGAGCTCTCACCAGTGCCCGTGCAAGTGAGAGAAGGGGCAGTGTGTATTGGCTGAGGGGCAGAGCTTATTGGTTGAAGGGCAGAGATTATTGGCTATGGGGCAGAGTTTGTCCATCTTTGGCTTCTGAAATGTTGGGAGTAGAGCTACATGCATACTTAATTTAGTATCCACGTGGGCAATACTCACATTTTCGAGGACCGCAACAAGTGGCTACCTGGGTACCGATTAGGTACCCGGATACCTGAAAAATCAGTAACTTCCGGTACTGAGTTTTCGATTTTCTGATTGGTTTATCGAGATGGAAAACAGAAAAAACACCAACAGAACAACAAAAAAATCAGGACTGGAAGTGGACTTTCCAGGATGGAAAATATTAATAATTGATAATTGATAATTGATAATTCACAATTCACAATTCATAATTACTAGTTCATAGTTCATAGTTCATAATTCATAATTCATACATAAAGGGTGTTGTAAAATCAGGATGGAAGTTAAAGAATTGATACTGGAAGTCAGCATTCCAGGACCAGAAGTTGACATTCCAGGATACCGGGTACCCGAATCAGGTCACAGTTGGGGACTGATTGGTACTGATCATTTTTGTGTGTGCTCATTTCACCCCTAGTTGGGAGGCCTGCACCTCCTTCCCATCACGGTCTGCACCTGCTGTTGTCTCCATTCTGCCTTTTGAGCTGCTGCTTCTCTCTGCTCCCTTCCCGGGCCTTCACCCTTTCTCCCTCTGGTTTGAATGCCTGCTGCAGGGAAACAATGTCTGTTTTAAGACAACAGGTTATATTGGTACTGCTCTCCACCCCCAGCAGCCTGGGCAGCTGGGAGCAACTGGAATTGAGGGCTGGGAGTGGAGAAGAGCTTAGTGTTGGAGTTTTGAGCTTCCAGCTGGGCCGGGAGTTAAGCAGGGAAGGCTTGGGCTGGATCAGAGCAGAGAGGGATGGTGCAGCTTGGGGTCAGACCCAAGCCGCCCTAGGGCAGCATGAATCAGAGTGTGGATGGCACTCTGTGCTTGCCTGAGGGCCCTTCTCTGTGTATCAAAGCATTTCCAGGTGATTAAAAGCACTTCATGCTCCCCCTTCAACGCTTTGCACTGGGCTTGTCGGGCTGTGCCATCGTGGCTACAGAATATTGAGTTCTAAGCTGGACACACTTCCACGGGCATTGCATTACTTGTTCTGTGCACAAGGGTTCAGGTTGGGTTTTTTTTATTGTTCTTTTACTGAAAACAAACCCTCTACAAATTCCAAAAACAGAAGAGAAAATAAAATCAATTCAAAATCAAAAGTATTCTTTGCCCTTTCCAACATTTTATCAGAAGATAAATGAACTATTTCGCTGGTGATCAGACCCCTAGGCCGGCAGCCCAAATGCCAAGGGTTTCTTTGAAGGAAGACTAGACAAGAGTGGAATAAGATGGAGGAATAAGTGAAGGAGACCTGGCTCCATCCAAGGAGCTCAGTATTGCATGCACCAATGGGTTTTTCAGCTAATACAATTGCTATTGTATTCTTAGCACAAAATACCTCCTTCTCCACTGGCAGGAGTTGTTGGAACTTTGGCTTCCATTGCTCTCGACCGCTTGCCAATAAATTAAAAGGTCATGAGATTTTTGTAATGCCACAATTACAGGGCAGCTCTGGCTTTCTCTTGCTAATGTTCATTCACTCTCTGTAGATTCCAACAGCCCCTCTGGCTAGTCGTGCTCTCTCTCTCCCTCTGTGTGTCCCTTTTCCTGCTTTTTTTACAGTTGATCATTTTGCTGCTGTTTCTCACTCTGGTGCAGTAATTTTCCCTCAGCACTTTTCCAGTCCAATATTCTTTTAGCAGGTCACTCTGGCTCAGAAAGTCACAGGAGTTGCCTTGTCCTCTAGGTGCAAGTTTAATTGTCATCTTCCTCCTTGTAGGGAAAAGGAAAGGAGACCCTGAAAGATGTGGTGGAAAGTGGGTTGGGGGGGGTCCTGCATCTGAGTTGACGAAAAAGGATGGAATGGTTTCCTGGAAATCATGCTTATGTAATCAGTGCCATCTTAGCTGTCACTGCAGAGAGAAAAGATCAAACTTAGTGGTTGCCGGCATCTCACACAAACTCATGGCACCCAAAGCACAAAGCATCTAGAAACACCAAAGTGTTTACTGAGAAAGTGGGTGTCTTTAGACATAACAAAGATCGGGTGTCACAACCGCTAACCACCTGTTTGGCCATTATGTGTAAGCACCATAACAATCCTAACACCAATTTGGCCACACGCTGAACATGTGATGTGAACATCATTGCATCACAAGGACAATTTGTGGGTTTCAGCTGAATACGTGGCCGGTGTTGTGTCTAATGATATCGCGTGACGTGTTAGCAGGTACAACATGGTGAACGAGGCAGCAGTGCTTGTGTGCTGAGATTGGGTGATGACGAGCAAAACACCGATTTGCCCCAAGATGGGGTGTGTGTCTAAGCAGCGCCACATGGTGAACACAGGACCAAACCGGTGTTCATATCAAGGTCAAAACACACATTCAGACACCCATTGACGTTATGTCTAAAGACACCTGAAGTGTGAGAGAAGAATGTCTTATTCTTCTCCCTGCTACCTTGGTGTAAGAGCCGTGCCACTGAAGTCAGCGGCACCATCCCAGGTTTACCCCTCTATATTCAAGTACAGAACCCATCCCATCCCAGAGGTGAATGCCGGCCTTAGAATTTGCAGGATTCTGGGTGAAAAGAAAATATAGGGCCCCAGGTGGCCCAAACCTCCTTCCCCATGGCCTCATCCCCTCAGAGGCACCCTCTATGAGGTGTTTGTGTTTGTGAAGGAGTGAGGAACTGCGCTCTGCCCTGCAGAGGCCCCAGATTAGAGAAAATTTGGGGGCCTGGGGTGGTCACCTCGGTTCGCCCTCTGGTAAGGCCAGCCCTACCTCAGGCATTGCAGGCAGGGCCTGGCAGGTAGGATAAGTCTGTCATAGTTGAGGGAGGAGCAGCGTTAAGTTTCTCTGTAAAAGGCTGTCATGGTCTCTTCTCATCACTTCTAAAAACAGAAGTCACCTGAGAGGGGGAAAGCAGCACCTGCCTGATCATCCGTGTGAAAGTGGGATGCCATTTAGCAATCTCGGGTTGTGTCTATGGAACCGGTTAATCTGGGAGATGATACAGAAAGCATTGCTTGTTCCATGCCCAAATGCCTCCATCCTGCATTCAGTCACAGAAAGCTTAATAGAAATATAGGTCAAAGGAGGGGATGGATTCTTCTTCCTTAAGAAGTATGGTGGGATCTCAGCCTATGATGCACTGACTCCCTTACACTTTAAAGTGGCATCCGAGCAACATTCCTAGAGTCAGCCTGTCCTAAAATTAGCCCTGCCTTGTCTGGCATTGGGCCCAGCATGTCAGGCAATTTTTCTGGATTTAGATTGCCAAGCCACGCTCCGAATCCGAGCCACTCGGCCAGCCCTATCCTGACATGCTTACACGCCATGTGGAGCGAAACAGGCAGGAGTGGATGATAAACGACCAACTGTGTGCTACCGCTTTGTCTTAGTGGTTGCCGGCATCTCACACAACATAAATCAGGAGGAGCGCTAAGATGGGAACTATTAGAAAATCGTGGCAAGAGATGGCTTCCAGCAGAGCTTTTGTAAAAGATAACCGCTAAACTATTCATCACTTATTTTATTCCCTCAGGGCTTATATTACAAGTGCATTAAATGTACTGAGCACATAAGATTTTGTTAGGACACATTAGCAAATCCCCCTCCATAAAGAGGCTGATCCAAATGAAAGAATTGCTTCTAAATATGCTGCTTTGTAGACATTATTCCTGTCTCACCTACATTCTTACATCCACAGCTCGCTGGCATTTTTAATTTAAAATAAACACACACACACACACACACACACATGTATTACTGTCAAGGCCAGTAGTATAGCTGGGTTTTAAAAAGGCCTGGATAAGTTCTTGAAGAGTCGATCCATTAATGGCTATTAACCAAGTCGCTTACGGGATGAACTTCTTACTGTCAGGAGCTGGGAGTGAAAAATGGGGAATGATTTGCACATTGTGACTGTTGGTTCTTCTCCCGTGCGATCGAGATTGGCCACTGTCAGAGGACAGAATGCTGGAATTGATGAACCATTGGTCTGACTGAGTATGGCACTTCTTATGTTCTTGGGAAAGGATGTTTTGTCAGAATTGAGATCCACTTGAGCTGATTTTTTATTTTATTTTTTAATTCTAAAGCTTTCCCCCGGGCCAACATTTTGAAATAGAACGATCTTTTTCTTTCTCATTTCAACATGTGGATTCAGACCTCACAACCACGCTTGAACCATTATCCAACATTTCAGAGTGTGTGTGTGTGTGTATATTCATTGTTGAAGGAAAAAGCTTGAAAATTAGTCCAAATGATCAAAAAATGCAATATATATTTTAAAATAACTGCTCTTTATAATAATAATAATAAATTAATATTAAACATGCTTTTTTACAGCAAGCTTTTGATTTTGACAGACCCAACTCGAGACTTTTTAACACTGGAATTTGGTCAGCTTTGGAGTTTCCTATGGCTGTTTCCAAGCATTTAGATTCTAGTCTCTAGAAGTACTGAACATCATTGATATCCTTGAATCTGTGATTTCCATAAGCTGGGAATTAACAATTCACGACATATATGCCCTGTTTTTGTGCACTTTGGGTAACAGATGGGTGAAGCCACGTGAGACGCTAACCTGATTTGGGTAGTGCTAACCCACATTAAGTAGCCTTACCCTGCGATGCTGTTCACCTCGCATTGCATCTGCTTGGGAAGGCCAGGTACGCAGTACGTAGCAGCATTGCCCAATATGGGGTAACGTTTCCCGGATCGGGTTAAGGGGCCACCACCTGTATAGCTACTAGTCCCCCGTGCTGCCCCCATCCCATGGCGAGATCTGCCACAGGGCCTTGAGCAGTGGCCACACATTTGCCATCCCCACATTGCTACGTCACAGCCGAGGATAGATTACTGAGTGGGCGAGGAGGTGGTGAGGCTGGGCAGCTGTGTGCATGTGTGGCTGGCTCATTAGACTGCCCTGGGGCACGGCAAGACCTCTGACAGCAGCCCGTCCACCTGGGTTCCCCACGGTGGGGAGAGCCTGCCCAAAGTGTGGTGGCTGTAATTACCCACCCTGGGGCAGGTGGGGGATCGGGCCAGCCCTAGTTCATGTGACTGCACCCAATGACATGATAGCTACCCCTGAGTGATTACTCAACTCATTGTCTGCTAGTTGGTCATGTTGCATCATTGATGGGGTGCGTCCCTCCTTGGTCCCTCAGGTTCAGAGTCTGGGTGTGCTCCTTGACTCTCAGCTCTGCCTGGATGGCCAGGTGGCAACTGTGGTGAGGAGTACAACTTGTAAATTACATCTGGTTTGTCGTCTTCAACCTTATATTTCTGGATCGGATCTGGCCATTGTCATCCATGCATTCATCACCTTGAGATTGGACTACTGGAACGCACTCTACGTGGGGCTACCCCTGGTGATGACCCGGAGACTGCAGCTGGTGCAGAATGCAACGGTCCACCTCCTGACGGGGATGGACTGCCATGAGCACATTACACTGGTGCTATGTTCGCTGCACAGGCTGCCTATAGTCTTCCGGGTCCGATGCAAGGTGTTGGTTATTAACTTTAAAGCCCTATACAGCCTGGGTCCCACATACCTGTAGGAACACCTCATCCCTCATGTCCTGGATCAGCCCCTGTGGTCAGCCAGGAGGTGCCTTCTCGGAGATCCCCCAGGTACCCTGAGGGTTGACGTTTGAGAGGGTGTTCTTGGTGGCCACACCTCGGCTATGGAACTCCCTCCTCACAGAGGTTCACCTCTCTCCAGATCTTACCTCCTTCTGTAGACAATGTAAGACCTTGCTGTTTCACCAGCTGTTTGGTGAGAGGAATGGATAGTGGGTGGGTGGGTTTTCTTTCTTTTGGGTGAGAGGGTATTGGGTTATTCGAGCCAGTCTGCTGTACATTTTATCGGTTTTACTGTATATTTATTGTATTTTTTGTGTTTTTATATTATGTTTTTATTTTCTATCACCGCGAGCTGTGAGCGATTTCCACGGGCCATGGGATTGGCCCTATTGGGCACTTGAATTAGGCCTCAGTTAGCAGCCAAAATTCTCGGGTCAATTCAGGTACAAGAAATTCAACAGGTATATCCATTTTTTGCAGGTACTCACTTCAGGTCTACTCTTGGGGCAATGTGTGCACAGCATTGGGCATGCCATGGAGCTCGCACTTCCTATGCGTTTCAATGGAAGGGCTGTGTATGTAACATCTGCCTTAAAATTATGGCACCATTTTAAAAAATGTGTTCCCCTTGCTCGGCATGGTAAAAGGATCCTATCACTACTCGCCATTTGCTGTTTCCTAGCTGATGCATTCTACAGAACAACCTTTGGAGCCTCTCATTCATCCCTGCAATAGTCAATTCTGATAGCTGGGCCAGCATGACCCAGGCAACTTTAACTGCACCTTCCCAGTGACTTGGCCTTTCTGATTCAGTGCTGGCTACTAACAGAGACAGGATTCAGTTCTAGATGGACCAATGGTCTGTCCCAGTGTAGCAATTCTTATGTTTTTCTGCTGAAAGCATAATTTAACACCCTGATCGGTGAATGATATTTTATCTGTGTGACTCCTGCAGCAAAAGTATCTAGTTCTTTTGTATTTTGCCCTTGTTTCAACATCTTACTTCACTGTAATTACAATGTACCTGATGAATAATAAGAAAATTCATTATAGGGTATCTTTATTTTCTTACTAAGTATTTTATTTGTTGGTGTAAACCATAATGAAGGGGGGGGGCATTGTTTTGAACATACAAGATGGTTGTCCTGCAAAAATGGAACGTTTTAAATTGGCGAACCAATTTACTGAAGAGCTTCAACAGTCCATGAAAGATGGGAGCAGTTACAGCCAGTCAGAAGAGCTATGTCATCTTTCCAAAACAGCATCCAGCATCCATAACTGCTTTTGAAATTTTTAAATCAAAATTACAGAAATGAAATTTCATTTAAAAAATCCAAATAACGTTTCCTTCTAAATGTCAAAAGTGCCAAAGATATTGAAAAGGAATTTTAAAAATCTAAATATCAAAGAAATTTCAAAAGAAATTTTAAAATGTCATCAGAATTTCAAGAAAATGTATAAATACCCATGATTTTTTAAAAAAAATTCCAAATGTCAATATCAATTGACAAATACCTCAAAGCAGCTCTAGAAGAGTCCTATGAAGTGGCATCTTCCATTTCCTCTGAGGCCTGGGGCAAAATTGTTCCATATTGTATTTTCTGTTATTTAATTTTTTTTGTGCATTTGGGTTTGAATAAAACACAATAATAAAAAAGCTCTTTTTGGCTTCCCTTCCATATTCAAAACAGGGAGGATCAGGGCTGTCCCTGAGCTGTGGTAGTTTTTAGCCTGGGCTGTTACATGGGCCCATAGCTGACTCCCATCCCGGACTGAGCACTACCACGGTGACGGGAAGCCATCTCCAGACAGGGTAGAGTGGGCTGTCATGTTTGATCGCTCGCTCTACCTGACCCTGGTCTGTGGCCAGGGCTGTTCCGGTTGCATGCGGCGGCCTCATGGGCTGCCACAGCCACCCATAAGGGCTGTTTGGCAGCTGAACCAGATTCTGACTGGGGTAAGGGCCCTCACCCCAGCCAGGATCAAAGCGTGACTGCGCCATTCACCGTCATGTTGGGAAATACCCAAAGTGGTTTGAATATCTTTTATTGGACCAACTGCTGTTGGTGGACCAATAAAAGATATCATTTGAACCAGATTGTCTCCCTGCCACTTGGGACCAACACGGTGACCACATGCTGTCTCTGGATATTCAAAACACAAATACTTCCCTGCAACGTTTGGGTATGTGTTTGTATGCTTTGCGTCTCTCAGTTTCCAATTCTAATGTGTCATGTCCCCGCCCCCCGCAGGCCGCCCCCGCCGGTGGGGCTTGCCGTCGGCTCGGGGGTCTGACTGTGGGGCTGCCCCCGGTCCCCGGAGCCCCTCACAGGGGCTGCTGCCAATGACAGCGGCTTCTGACCCCCCCCCCCAACACAGAGAGCTCTGCCGCTGACACAGCAGCTACCAGGCAAAGAGAACTGACCGGCGGCGATAAACAGGCCCCGCCCCCTCGATGCCACTCTGCACATTTGTGCACTCGAGCGGGGGGCGGGGCATCTGATACAAATGCCAGCACCGAGAAGCACTCGGCGCTGGTAATCGAGTTGGAGAGACCGGCCCCGAGCGAGAGTTAAGTGTGGTATCTGTGTGTTTATTATATATTGCCTTGTGACTGTATCTGAGACCTGGTGTGGTGTACCCTTGTCTCCCCCACCCCCTTCAGTCTGATTGAGTGTGTGGCTGGGCAGCGTGGGTGACTGGAGCGAGAGTCCTTCCCCCTCCTAGTTTGTCCTCCCTCCCCCCTGCTGAGCATGTGTTACCCCCCCCCCCCTTCCTCATGCCCTGCGCCCCTACTGCCTTTCACGAGTCCCTGCACTGCCCTCACCTTGCATCCCCCTCTCCCCTCCAGAGTGGTGAAGGGTGCTCTGTGCGTGACTGCAGTCTTGGCTCCCGTGGAACTCCTGGTGCCCTATGATGATAGGGACCTGGTCTCTGAGAGGCCGATAGGTGCACACACTATACTGACGGGCAGTTATACCTCAAAGGGAACTCCCAGGTGTATCCAGCTGAGGCACGTGGGTGGGTGCAGGCGTGTATGGGGGCAGGACTCCTTCTACCTGGCCTTGATCCCCTGTCCCCCCCCTTCCCTGACAGAATCACCAGCACAGCTAGCCTTTCCTAGCTCCCCTTGCCGAACCTTCCCTTCCCCCCATGGAGCTTGCAAAGGAGGTAGCCGAGATCATTCAAGCTGTGCGGTCCCTGGCCATGGAAGTTTGGGTCTTACGGGCAGAGCACCAGGCCCTGGCTGCCACCGTTGCCCAGGGTCCAGTAGCTCCCTCATTGCCTCCTCCCCCAGTGGTACTGGTGGCAGCCGTAGGGGCGCCGTGTCTCCGGGAGTCTAGGGGGCTTTGGATAGATAAATTTACGGGGGACCGTAGGGCTTTTCAGGGATTTGTGGCCCTATGTAAATTAGCCTTCTCCATGCAACCCCAGACTTATTCCATGGATTCTCTGAAGGTTGCCTTTATTATAGGGAATTTGGTGGGCACTGCGTTGGAATGGGCAACTACCCTCTTGCAGGGGGACAGTCCCCTGCTTACTAATTACACGGACTTTCTGAAAGAATTTGCCATGCTCTTTGACCACCCTCATCGGGTGAGAGATGCGGAAGCTGCCATTATGTCCCTCAAACAAGCTAAGGGGTGCCTTGCGGACTATATAACGCAGTTCTGCCAGCTGGCCCTGGAGCTGCGCTGGCCAAATGATGTCTTAAGGGTCATGTTCAGGCAGGGTTTGGGCTGTCTCTTATACACATCTAGATGTGTATAAGAGACAGCTCCTATTGTGGGGAGCCCTCCCACTTTATTCATGAGTGTCCTTCCCTGCCTCCACAACTCAGAAACCCGGGAAACGCCAGGGGTCGGGATGAACTGGGGGGCCCCTGACTGTAGCGTTTGCCCCCTCAACCGTGACCCCGTCATACATGCACCTTCATCTTCCCCTTATGATCCAGGTTGGACCCCGCCGTTCCATCGTGGTGTGGGCCTTGGTGGACTCAGGGGCATCAAGCAATTTTGTGGACACCACCCTGGTGCAACAACATAACATCCTAACCCAACGAAAGGCAGCTCCTGAGTGGGTCCAGTCAATCGATGGCTCCCCTTTGGTCTCTGGACCAATCACGACCCAAACCCTGGATTTACAGTGCCAGACATGGGGAATTCTTATGTTTTGACGTGGTCTGTACGCCGCTGTTCCTCGTGGTCTTAGGAATCCCCTGGCTGGGACAGCAGAACCCCCAAATAGATTGGACAATGAAGCAGCTTCACTTTGACTCCCCTTACTGCCAGGAGGCATGTCTTGGTCAGGACCCCTTACGCCCTCCAGACCTAGCAGAGATGAGTGAATTGATGACGGGTCCACCCTTTCTTCCTACCCAATACAGTGACATGGCAGAGGTGTTCAGCAGGGTCTAAGCAGCAGAACTTCCCCACATAGAACATATTATTGTCCCATCAACTTCCTCCTGGGCAAGGAGCTGCCATTTGGACGGATCTACACCCTCTCCACCCCCCAATTGAGAACCCTTCGACAATATCTGGATGAAGCTCTATGGAATGGCTTTATCCACCACTCTAGATCTCCCACAGGAGTGTCTATATTTTTTGTCGCAAAAAAGGATGGGGGGTTTCACCCCTGCATCGATTATCGAGGCTTAAACGCCATCACCATCAAGAATCGGTACCGCCTCCCCTTGATCCCAGAACTCCTTAACTGCCTACAAGGCACTACTATTTATACTAAGTTAGACTTATGCGGGGCGTACAATCTAGTCTGAGTCTGTTCCGGAGATGAGTGGAAGACCGCGTTCTGTACGTGGTATGGGCACTACGAGTACCTCGTCATGCCGTTTGGCTTAGCCAATGCTCCGGCTACGTTTCAGCATTTTATTAATGATATATTACGGGACCTTTTGGACATCTTTGTTATTGCCTACCTGGATGATCTGCTCATTTATTCCCCCTCATTGAAACAACATGTGCAACATGTACGACAAGTGCTACAACGGCTCCGTGATCATAAGTTGTACTGTAAGGGAGAGAAGTGCACCTTCCATGTGACCTCCGTTGACTTCCTCGACTTCATGATCACCCCAACAGGAATCAGGATGGATATGAAGAAGGTAGAGGCCATACGACAATGGCCGGCCCCAAGAGCCGTCAAACCATTGCAGCAGTTCCTTGGTAGTACTAATTACTACAGACAATATATCCCCAATTATGCTGCGATCATGATTCCTCTTACTCCGCTGTTGAAGAAGAATCAACCCTACCACTGGGGCAAGGTACAGCAGCACAGTTTTGACATGTTGAAACACGCATTTACCGTAGCTCCTCTCCTACAACACCCAAATTTTGATCGTCCGTTCCACGTGGAGTTCGATGCCTCCAGCACCGCCCTTGGGGCAGTGTTAGTCCAAGATACTCCTAGCTCCCCTCAACTTCTGCCCTGCATGTATCATTCACAACAACTAACTTCCGCGGAATGAAATTATACCGTGTTCTATAGAGAATTACTCACCATTAAGATGGCATTTGAGACATGGCATTTGAGACATGACTACCTGTAATGGGCCAAATACCCAGTGATGGTGATCACAGATCACAAAAACCTGACTTTTCTCAAAACCGCCTAAATTCACAATGCCCGTCATGCCCGCTGGGCATTGTTTTTTGCTCGTTTCTCGTTTCATATCCAATACTGACCAGGGCGCTTAAACGTACTGGCAGATACCCTCTCCCGCTACGGTGAGGAGGCGGGCAATGAGGACAAGCGACACGGGACTCTCTTGAACCCTCAAGTATTCACCGCCTCGTATGCGAACGTACAACAACTCCGGAAAGCCAGTGAACAAGAGTTTTGGGAGGCCCCAGATCCTGACGCTCAGAAGGCGGAAGGAGTGTGGAAACGAAATGGAAAAATAGTAGTTCCCCCATCCTGCCGACCCCACATCTTGTGGGCCCACCATGATGCCCCTTTATCTGGGCACCCAGGGCCTCAGCGCACCCTTCAATTAATCCATCATTCTTTCTGGTAGGTCTCGATGGAACCTGACGTTCACCAGTATGTGGAACAATGTACACTTTGCGCCAAGACTAAGATACCACAAAAGGCTCCGATAGGACTCTTACAACTGTCTGCTGCACCATCGGGCCCCTGGCAAAGGGTAGGGTTTGACTTTATTGTCGACCTTCCCCCATCTAATAACTATACCACCATCCTGGTATCAGTAGACCATTTTACGAAAATGACTCAATTTATTACATGCAAGGGTTTACCATCGGCTCAACGTACGGCTCTGTTATTCATCTGACATGTAATGAAGCTACATGGCTGCCCACAGGAGATCATTACTGATCAAGGAACCCAGTTTGTTTCCCGTTTTTGGAGAACATTCTTCACCGCCTTACGTGGTGAAGAAAACCTACTACCGCCTACCACCCCCAAGCAAATGGTCAGGTGGAATGAATGAACCAAAATTTTGAGCAATACCTTTGATGTTATACTACCCATTTGCAGGATGACTGGTACACTTGGTTACCACTGGCAGAGTTTGCCCTCAACAATGCCCCCAACACGTCCATCGGAGAATCGCCATTTTTCATATCCTATGGCTTCCACCCACAGATTAGACCAGACCTTCCCCCTCAGCAAATCCCTGCCACTGGAGCTCTCATACAGAAGCTACGTGAAGCTCAGCAGCTTACAAAGATGATGTTGGCTCAAGCTCGCCAACGGTAGAAGGCCTCCATGGATAAACTATGTACTGCAACCCCTCTCCACCCGGCACTGGTTAGAGTTTCCCCCTTGGGCCTTGAATATGAAGTCTGTGTGCTTCTGGACACCCGTCAGCATTATGGATGCCTCCAAAACTTGGTGGACTGGGTTGGCTATGGCCCGGAGGAGCGCTCCTGGGAGCCAGCATCAGCAATTCACGCTCCCCGCTTGGTTTGGGTGTTCCACCGCTTTTACCCCTCGAAGCCACGCCCATTGTGGGGTCTTGGGAGGGGGCCTCAATGAGGGGGTACTGTCATGCCCCCCTGCAACCACCCCCGCTGGTGGGGCCGGCCGTTGGCTTGGGGTCTGGCCGTGGGGCTGCCCCCCGTCCCCGGAGCCCCTCACGGGGACTGCCGCCAATGACAGCGGCTTCTGACCCGCCCCCACCCCCAACACAGAGAGCTTTGCCACGGGCGCAGCAGCTGCCAGGTGGAGAAAGAGAGCTGGCTGGTGGTGAGGAGTAGACCCCGCCCCCTCGACGCCGCTCTGCACGTTTGCACGCTCGCGCAGGGGGTGGGGCGTCTGATACAATTGCCAGCGCCGACAAGCACTCGGCGCTGGTGATCGAGTTGGAGAGATTGGCCCCATGTGAGAGTTAAGTGTGGTATCTGTGTGTTTATTATATATTGCCTTGTGACTGTATCTGAGCCCTGGTATGGTGTACCCTTGTTGACCCGCCCCTCTCCCTTTGGTCTGATTGAGTGTGTGGCTGGGCAGCGTGGGTGACTGGAGCGAGAGCCCTTCCCCCTCCTGGATGTGTCCTCCCTCCCCCCCCACTGAGCGTGTGTCCCCCCTTCCCCCCGGTTCCCTGAACCTTCCTCGTGCCCTGGGCCCCTACTGCCTCTCACGAGTCCCTGAACTGCCCTCCCCTTGCAGCCCCCTCCCCCCTCCAGAGTGGTGAAGGGTGCTCTGTGCGTGACTGCGGCCTCGGCTCCCGTGGAACTCCTGGCGCCCTATGATGATAGGGACCTGGTCTCTGAGAGGCCGATAGGTGCACACACTATCCTGACAGGCAGTTATACCTCGAAGGGAACTGCCAGGTGTATCCAGCTGAGGCACGTGGGTGGGTGCAGGCGTGTATGGGGGCAGGACTCCTTCTGCCTGGCCTTGATCCCCTGTTCCCCCCACCCCCCCTTCCCTGACATAATGTGAAGTTTTTAATTGCTGGTCTAGCAGTTTGAGCATCTGTCAAGCTTCATGGTATGTTTGTGGGTTGGGGGAGGAGGTTAGCCCCAACAACAATGATCTATAGAAGTGTATTGTGTTCTGATTTTCTACTAGGTTTTGATCTTGCATCCCAGCAGGAAGTTGAACTGGATGGCTTTCAAGGCCCCTTCCAACTCTGTTTCTATTATTCTACTTTTATCTATGAGGTTCAGGGGCTTGGTCTGCTTCCAGAAACAGCTGGAGGAGGAACTGAGGCCACGAAACCAGATCCTTGCATCAAGGAGGATTCCCCGGCCTGATACCCTGGAGCTCACTGATACCAGAGTATTTTGCTGTTTATTGTAGGGTCACCACCTGTGCATATGTAGGGGGGGGGCTACATACACATACTGCACCCCTCTGCTTGCTTATTTCCCAACAAGCTACCAGATTTTTCCCCTTAAAAAAGGTCCCAACATTTTGAGACACAAAACACACACACACCAACAAAAACTGGCACTGAAACCAGAATAGAAATAGAAATTTGGTCCCTGCTTGCACATCCCTATTTATATCCTGTGGGGAAACAGGCAGCAGAGAATCCGGTCCACAAGCTGTAACAGGAGAGGGAAATATTTGCAGCCCTGATAAATCCCCTCTCTCTAAATGTTGTAAATGGCACCTGTGGCTTTGGGGTGACTGACTGTGCTCTCAGAATCCATTATCGTGACTGTGTTTTCGGACAGAGTAGCTGATATCACAGCATTAAGATGTTGCTGAAAGGCTGGGGTTTTTGGTGTTTGGTGGAGTCATGACGTCCAAGCTGAATCCACTTCAAGACTCTGATTGCTTTCCCGCTTCTCTCCTAGGAAAGGCGCTCTGCTCAGAGGGTTTAGTGCTTGTTTTGCATGCAGGGACAGCATTTTTGGAGGGAAAAGCCTCACACAGTGGCAGGGGATGGGCAAACAGGTTTGAACTAGCTCAGATATCTGCCAGCTTTCAGTTGAACAAAGTGGAACCCCAGCCTGCTAGATATTCTGATAAATATCTCAGAAAAGATAATGGGGTGAGAGAGAGAGAGAGAGAGAGAGCAAAGGCCAGGTTACACACACACAGTGCCAGGGCTGAGTAGACACATACACATTAGGGCTGAAACAAGAATCACTAACAGTTTGAGATCTCACGAGATTCTCGGGTGGGGGGCTGGATAAAATGCTCTGTGCATGCGGAAGTGGCCGTCATCCTATGCATTCATGGGCCTTTTCCTAGATGGCATGGGCCACATAGGTGCCATTTTGGAAAAGGGCCGCTTGTCTGCACATGTGCAGGACTGCCTGCCCTTATCCAAAATGGCACTGACACGGCCTGTGCCACCTTGAAAAAGGGCTGTGCATGCACAGAAAGGCTGCAGTGGCCATGCTGCGCATGCACCGCGCTTTTTACATTTTTATCTCGCGAGAACGATGTTGGGAATGGTAGATTCTCTACTCATACTCGGTCTCAAAAATCTCGTAGAGAGGCCCATTTTGGACAAAATTTATGAGAGTGAGTTTCAGCCCTAATATACATTTTATTTATAAAGTAAAAACAACAACAAAAACCACCATCCATAACCAATTCAAAATAAGAGGTCCAACCTTGAGGGAGAGGAAGAAGCAGGGTCTTGATGTCTGTTAAAGGATCTGTGTAGGCCAGACAGCTCCGCCTGGGCCCCCAACCAGTTAGCCCAGTAGTAGCCTGTCTCAGCACTTATGTTGGAAAAGCATCCTGCCAAGATGAAGGATGCTTATGAAAAGATGTAAAATCACTGGGTGCCACCACCACGTCTGCCCGCAGAGGGCACCACCAACTCCACCCAAAGGCCACTGCCTTCTGGGCAGCACCTCCCTCTTACAGCTACCTGGTGAGGAGAGAGGAGAAACACAGGTGGAAGAGATGATCCTTCCAGACAGCCTCTGTCTGTCACTCAGGATCCCTCCCCAGTGAGTCAATGCCCACTACAGCCAAGCCCAGCCCCGCCCTAATACACATAGCAAAGTCCAGGTCAGACAGACAGACACACAAACCAAGAGCCAGGTTAAACAAACGCAGAGCTCAAGGGTCAGACAGCTATTGTTCTTAGACAGCCAAGTAACCCAGCATCCAGCAACAGGAATTTGCACTATGTAATAACACCTTGCCTCTTCTTTCTGTGCCCTCCACTCTGCCCCCCCACCCCCAGTTTGCCATCCTACTTGGGATGGAGCCTGGAGGAGAGCTGCCTTCTCCCCCATCACTCTGGCAGCCACAGGGGCTGTGCAGCGAAGCAGGATCCCTCTTGCTTGCTAGACAAGTTGCTATTGCCACCTACAGTCCTTTTCCAGTCATTTCTCCTCAGGCAGCTGCAGCAGAGGCCTTGCGTCTTCCCCAGACAGAGCCGACGTCCGTCTGTGGCTGTGTTCACCAGCACGGAGTCACGGACAGCCGCCCAGAACTGACGAGTTACAGCTCATCGTCTGCTGTTCCGTAGCAGGACACCCTTGTGCCGTAAAGGGTAAAAATGTTGGGGGGGTTTATGACTGTGAGCTGCCCTGAGCCTTTGCAGGAAGGGCGGCTACCACACAAGAAGAAACCTGTAGGGAGTGGGAACACCTAGGAAGGACTGGGGCCAGGGGGCTGTCCCTGCTCTCCAATGGCTTCCCTCCCCCAGCCTTGCTCTCACATGGCTTCCCTCTGTGGGGGCAGGCAGTGTGGGGCCCGCAGGAAGTGCAGACTCCAGCAGTCTCAGGCATGGCAGTGAAGCTCTGCTATCAGGGCCCACAGAAGCAACAGTGGGTGTGTGGGTCCCTTTAGCAGGGTGCTGACACTATGCTGCTGCCCCCTAAGTCTCCCAGCATGGCTCCACTCCTGCCATTCACATGATCCTCAGGGTAGGCCCCGGTGGAGCCTTAAGGGTGGCAGTGTAGTAGCAGGACTTTGCTGCTGTGGAGGGAGGAAGGTGCCACTGCTTCTCCTGCTCATAAAGGCAGCTCCTGGGGCAAGTGTGTTCTGTGGGGCCCTGGCTGTCCTGCCCCACCCCCACAGCTGGCCCCAAAAACCTAGAGCTTATCCCAGAGCATAGAGAATCTGCATTACTATCCAGAGTCTCCGGGTCAAACTTGGCTGAGTGGGAACCCTAAGCATCACTCTCCTCCACACCAGCATGTAGATTTCTTGAGTGTGTGCGTGGGCATAATGAAGCATCATCATTTGGAGGGGGGAGGGACTTTCAGGACCTGAGGCTTTATGAGGATCAAGGGAGAGAAGCTGTTTCCCTTCCATTTGAACTACTATCCTCTGCTGCATGAAGGCACCATTTGTGGGACAGACTGGAGAAGCAGAGACCCTCCCAACACCACTATGGGCATAAATGGACAGGCAGTAGCTCTGGATTTGCCCATGGAAACCCCCATCATGCCTGGGTTTACTGGTCTGTGTGAAGGGCGCCTACCAGATGTACAACACGGAGCAGGATGGGGCTGGACTGAGAACCAGAGCCTATGACATACATAGGGTGTTTTCAAACAGCCAGGAGCCCAGACCTGCTCCGTGGACCCACCCCCGGCCCTGCAGCTGCCACTTACCAGCTCCGCCTGGGGCCACATAATACAGACTGGTGGTGGTGATTACTGCAAAGTAATGCATGTAGGGGGGGAAATAACAATCCTATCTAACACAATCCTTTCTCTAGTACATACACACTGCCCAGCACCGTGTACTCTGCAAGTTCCTGGAGCATGCCACGCACAGCAGGCCGGCCAAACCTAGGCCAGTGGCCAAACGCGGTGCTGCTGTATGTTGGGGGTGGGGATCCACAAAGCACCTCCACACCCATCCATCTGTGGCTTTGTTCATCAGCATGGAGTCGTGGACAGCTGCCTGGAGCATCGTTAGAGTGAATCACGGCTATATGGTGAGTAGGAGGGGGATACCATGTGGGTGGACCATGGCTGGGGGACACCGCCGGTCTTTATGATGTGGCCATGGGTAGAGCCAGTAAGTGGTGGCCATGGGGATGGGCCCATGGAGCACTGTCTGGGCATGCGTGGGTGTGTCTCATTTATACAGCGGCGGTGGGGGAGAGGATGGGTGAATGGGTGGGCATGCACGCTCCATGCACCCCCCGCTCCACCCGTCACCCCCGCACTGAGCAACCAGCAAAAATGCCAGTTTCTCTGTGTGGGGGGATGCGGGGGAGATGGGTTTGTGTCCGTGTACACCCGGCCCTTGCACTGCCCCCGTAGAAGCACGCCCACAGACTGCCCCCCAGCTATGGCTGGTTTTAAAAGGGCCTTAGTCCTGAATGGCTAGGGCCTCTCCCCCCCCCCCCCC
>QEPC01012762.1:1339954-1354442 GCA_003113815.1 Sphenodon punctatus
ATAGATAGATAGATAGATAGATAGATAGATAGATAGATAGATACACAGGGATGGGGGGGAAACACAGACAGCTCACAACAAACAACACAGGGAAGAGTACAAAACTGAAATGAAACTTAAATAAATCTAATGCTAGTCTAAATAAATCCAAAAACAGGGAAATGGAATCAGGGATGGACTATATACAGGGAAGAGGGAAGGATTCAATGGAGGGTAGGGAAAAAGACCACAGGGAGGGGTAAAAAATAAAAATAACACCTAAATCTATCTAATCTGATCTAAATAAATGAAACTATGGAGGTAAATGTGTGGAAATGGGTGAAATAGGAGGAGGATGGCAATGAATTAGGAACACAAACTGCTGGGAGAGGGAGACTTCTGAAAATTCCTGCTGACAGCATCAGTGACTAGCTCAGAAGGAATTGGAAGGGGGGAGGGCAATGACTTTTGTTACTTGCTGTGCCCGCCTTACCACAAGCCCCATTGGCTCTGTGCAGCCTAGCCCCATGCCAATCGCAGACTGCCCAGTCAGTGGTCTGAGGAAAAGAGGGATGGTGATTGGGCAGGCTGGCTGCTAGTCCAAGCCTCTCCACCCCTGGCACCAGGAAGTCTGCTCCTCAGCTTCCCCCCACCCTCTTCTCTGGCCTGCCAGCCAGGTTTTTCCCACCCGAACACAGCCAAACTCATCCGAACGCGGCCGAACTGTTCAGGGTTTCGGGCGTTCGGTTCGACCGGTTCGGTTCGGCCATCCAAACTGGCTGAGTTCGGGCCGAACTCCAAACGTCCAAACTGCGTTCACACATCCCTAGTAAATGCATTGGATGGACTGCTGCTCCACTTTGGGTCAGTGACCTGGAATTGGCTGGCCTGCTCCACTGACTGCTCCAAGAGGTTATGGAGCCATACTGGTGGAGGCTGCCCCAAAGCAGGCACACTCTGCTCTGTGCCTGCTCCCCCTGTACATCTGGCAGGGCGCCTTTAGATGGACGGGCCACCCGATGGTGAATCAGGCTGGCATGGCCAGCACTAGGGTAGGGGTGTGCACCAGAAACATTTTTGTTTTTAAAATATTATTCGTTTATATTTTTATAATAACATAAACAAAAATGCCCATTTTCATTTATTTTATTAAAACGAAAAACATTTTAAAAATCAATAATATAAAAACAACATTTTTTGTTTCCATGCCTTCAAAAAATGCTTTCAGAAGAACCTCTCTGACACCGTCTCTTCCCCAAACTTGCCAAAAGTGCCCCAGGGTGGTTGAAATATCAGCGAAAGATTGGTACACAGCCACTGGGTAGAGGACAGAGCAAGCACCAGCATGCAGTGGGTGCTGGGCACTGAAGCAGCCCAGCACTTGCACGGGAGGAGACGGTGGTTCCCCAAGTATGGCAAGGCTTCAAGTTGAAGAGAAAGCCCCCGAGAGACAGAACGTCAGTGTGAGATTAGCACACAACAGGCAGACACAGGACAGAGAAACTGGCAGGCAATGAGCACCGGGCACTGAAGCAGCAGGGACTAGCAGAGTAGGAGATGGTGAAGCCCTAAGTGTGGTAAGGCTTCTAGTTGAAGAGAAAGCCCCCGAGATTGGCACACAGCAGGTGGACAGGACAGAGCAGACACTGTCAGGAAGTGGGCACTGGCTGCTGCAACAGCAGGGACTGGCAAAGGAGAGACTTACTTTCCCAACTAGCTAGCAAGTCATGACCTCAAGAGTTTCTGAGAGGATGCCAGGGGGGCAGGAGACATGAGGGAGAGAGACCATCATCACAGAATATAGTGGTAGCAACCCAACATGTGGCAGGACATCATCAGCTTGAATCAGCAATCGGCCCAGGGGGGCAGTGTATCAGAGGGTGAAAACAGACATGACGCTAACCACCCTTTAACCACCCTTGGTGGTTATTTATGCATGTTGCAGGGCTGTATTGGTGCCCTATGCNCGTATAGGCCAAGGATCTCTTAGACAGTCGATCCAAAGAGATAGGCTGGCATTGTTGTGAAGGGACCGGCTGGTGCTTGGGAAGGGGAGGGGGAGGCAGAGCCCCTGGGACTGGTCCTGGGACTGGTCCTGGGGCTGGAGTGGCTGCTTCTTGATGAGGTGGAAAGACATTGCAGTGTGCGAGGAATGATGGCCCTAGACCCATTGCGGTGGGTCCCAGGACTAAGGTGGCAGCTTCTGGGATTTGGCCAGAGCCCTCCCTGCCTGTAACTTGGCCCCAGGACCCTGACGGTGGGTCCTGGTGCTGGAGTGACTGCTTCTCTATGAGGTGGAAAGACATCGCAGTGTGCGAGGAATGAAGGTCCCAGACCCATCACGGTGGGTCCCGGGGCTAAGGTGGCAGCTTCTGGGTTTTGGCCAGAGCCCTCCCTACCTGTAACTTGGCCCCAGGACCCTGATGGCGGGTCCTGGCGCTGGAGTGACTGCTTCTCGATGAGGTGGAAAGACATCGCAGTGTGTGAGGAATGAAGGCCCCAGACCCATCACGGTGGGTCCTGGGGCTAAGGTGGCAGCTTCTGGGTTTTGGTCACAGCCCTCCCTGTCTGTAACTTGGCCCCAGGACCCTGACGGTGTGTCCTAGGGCAGGAGTGGCTGTTTCTCAATGTTGTGGCATGACAGCGCCCTGTGTGAGGAATGACAGGTCCAAGAACCTGTGGCACAGACAGCCTGGGCGGCATTAGCAGCAGCAGCAGACATTGGGTTGTCCAGGCACAGAACCCGTGAAACAGCAGAGACAGCAGCATCAGTATTTGCCTGTTCACAACCCCCTAGATGGTTGGATTTACCAGGGTATAGCTCCCAATACAGCAGCAGACAGCAGCAGCAGGATCGTGTTGGCACATTTGGATTGGTCAGGGCAGAGCACCCCTGGACCAGCAGACAGCAGTGGTGGGATTAACACACCAGTGGTGCACATCACCAGGGTAGGCAGAGACAGGCACTGTGTCATAAGAGGCAGGCATACTGAGGGGGGTTCAAGCTTTGCAACCTGGGCGGGTGAGCAGGAGGGCAGCATGGCATGAGCAGAAGGCAGGCAGACAGGGGCAGTCTTTGATCTAGACCACCTGGCCAGGCAGGTGGGCTGTCAGGCAGAAGACAGGCAGACTGAGGGAGGCAGGGTTCAAGTTTTGCAAGCTGGGTGGGCGGGCAGGCAGCATGGTATGGGAGGCAGTAGGGAAGGCGGGCATGGGCAGGCTTTGAGCTAGGCAACCTGGGTGAGCAGACAGGCACCTTGGCATGGAAGGTAGGAAGGCGGACTGAGGTATATTACTTTGAGTTTTGCGGCAAGCTTAGCAGGCAGACAGGCAGCGTGGCATGAGAGGCAGTAGGACAGGCAGGCTGGGACATTGGCAGCAGGGCACTCTGATAGGCTAACAAAGACTGTGAAGTGTGAGAGAGCGAGAGCCAGTCAGCATCACATAGGTGGGTCGAGATCGTATAGCTAGCCATAGGCCAGCTGGCAGGCTTACAGTTTTTTCCCCAATGCCACCCTGTGTCCTGAGGTCAGTTAGATAAGGTGGCCAAGGCCATGTAGTATGAGAGAGAAAGAAAGAGAGGGGGGGGAGAGGGAGAGGGAGGGGGCAGGTGCCAGGCATTAGGGGGGAGGGACAGCAACTCAGCAGCACACAGGAGCAGTAGCCCTAGCCCAGATTGAGGAGTAGGAGGAGCCCTGTCCCAAGACTGCCCCTGGCATGGGATGGTTGGCGTGTGCCACTGCACCATCACTTCTTGTCCAGGGGCAGCTCGGGGAATCCTAGCAGCTGAAGGTTCACCTTCAGAAAGAGCAACTGCTCCACCAACTTTGCCCTCAGTCTCAGGCGGTGCGGGGTGCATATGTCCCCCATGATGGAGAACACCCTCTCACTGGGGACACTGGTTGGTGGGCAGGACAGGATGCCCTTGGCCACTTTGGACAGGGCCAGTCACACGTTGACCGTGCCGGCCCAGTAGGCCAAGGGATCGCTGCTGGGATCTATGCATGGCTCCTCCTCCACATAGGTCTCCACTGCTGCTGAGGCGCTATCATACTCCCTCTGGTAGCTCTGGGTGGGCACCACCTGCCCCACTGCCCTCAGCCATGCTGCTTGCCCTTTTGTGCTGGGCCCCATGCTCCCCAGAGTGGCCTGCACAGATGAGGAGTTGCTAGCAGTAGGGGTCCTGCTGCTGCTGCTGGTGTTGCTGCTACCCCTAGGGCTGGGGGCAGGGATAGACCCAGATGACTGGAAGGAGTCACTGCTCCCACTCCCACCATACCCAGGGGCATCCCGCTGCATGGCCCGCTCTGCCTGCCTGACCTTCTGGACCAGAGTAACCTTCGGGAGGCCAGTGACTGCAGTTTCACGTGCCATGCTGCCCTTGAGCTTGGGGTCAAGCATGGTTGCCAGGACATGCTCATCCCGGTACAGGAGTTCATCGAAGCACACACTCAGGCCCGCCTTCAACTTCCAAGCAAGGTCAATCGCCTCATCAGACATTCTCCTGCCCTGAGGGCCACGATCCCGCCCCCCTCACCCCCAGAATCTCATCCAGGCTGCTGCGGAGTCTATGCACCAGCGGGTTCACCTGACTGAGGGTGGCGGTGGAGCTGCTCATTGTCTCTGTGATGCCCAGGAATGGTCTCAGGACAGAGACATTTTGGGATATAATCTCCCATTCCTCCCTGTTGTACCCTGGAGGTGCCTCGATGTCTGTCTCCAGTTCCACCTGATACAGGACGGCTTTCTGTTCAAGAAGCCGCTCAAGCATCAGGAAGGTGGAGTTCCAACGGGTGGAGACATCCTGGATAAGGGTGTGCACTGGGGACCTCAATGTTGTCATCTTCATCACCGACGATTTGAACGTGGTTGACGTCACCCACGACTTGGTCATTGACGTGGTCTTCATCATTGTTGTCTTGGTCGTGGCCGTCGTTGCCCAAGACTCCATCTTGGTCATCTTTGACGACTTGGTCGACGTCGTCATGGTCATCACTGATGACTTGGTCATGGTCAACGTCGACCTTGCTCGGCCTGCTTCTCCCGAAGGAGCTCGCTGCCCTTCACACTGCGGTTGAAGAAGTCCACCAGCTTTCTCCCCCACTCGACCAGGTAGCTAAGGGTGCCTGGCCCAATCCCCTTATCCCCCAATCCCAGAGCATCCTTGACCACCAGGTGGAGGGTGTGTGCGGTGCAAGGGATGCTCGTGAAGCCCCCGTCATGGACTGCCTTAAGGATATTGGCTGCGTTGTCCGTGACCCCACACCCCTTGGTGAAGGCCGCACCTGCCATGACCCACTCCCTCACCATGGTGGCCAGGGTTGNCCGTGGTCCCGTTCCCGGCACGTCTGTTTGGGTCGTTTTCCAACCCCCGGGCGTGGTTGCGCTGTTCGCCCCCCCTGGTGGTTCGCTGTGGTGAACCGGCCGCCCGTAACGTCTGAAAGTACCCATGCATAAATAACCACCAAGGGTGGTTAAAGGGTGGTTAGCGTCATGTCTGTTTTCACCCAGAGAGAGCCCTTTGGGCAGAAGCAGCAGGAGGCAGGCAGAGCAAAGGAGCAATGGACAGGCAGGCAGGAAGGTGGGCAGTGGCACAGGCTTTCTTTGTCATTGCAGGCACCTCAAGTTATGATAGGGCACTGTCAGTTTGTAGGAACACACAGGGTTAGGAATGTGTAATTGGAGGGGATTGTGGGTTTGAGAATGAGATGAGGGAGTGGTCTATTATTTGTACCAAAGAATGTGGCTGAAAATTAGCAGAAGGCACACTGAACAGCTCACACACAGAAGAACAAGATTCAAGCCTGCAGAACACTGGATGTGCGCAGAGCAACAACCAGGTGCAGAGCTCTGTGAACCCCTTAACTTCTATAAGCTCCCAGTGTCCCCCACCAAGCTCCCCTGATTTATACAAGCAAGTTGCAAGCAAAGACCAATCCCTTATGTCTGTTGCGGGGGTGGGTCTGCAATCTAGCTGCGCTGCCAATTGGACAGTGAAGACATCAATCTTAGACAGCCATTTTGGGCTCTTATCTCCCCCCTCCCCTTTGCACCTGTTTTCAGCCTGAGTCATGTCCCAGGCTGCTCAGAAAAACATTTTAAAAAATAACATAAAACAAACCCAAAAAATCATATTTTCAAAAATGTTTTATGTTTTTAATAACAAATTAAAATGGGCATTTTTTAATATGTTATTATAAAACCATTAACAAATTGTACACCCCTAAAGGGCAGCCCATCTATCTAAAAGCAACCATTGTCTCTGCTTTGTACGTTCTCCCGGCATAACTGAGTGTTGCAGCTGCACTGAAGTTACTAAAAGAGCTTCTGACATCAAATTTAAGATCCATAACATTGTCCTGTCCAACGTGTTCCCTGCCTTGACTGAGAGCTCCAGTACCTTGCTGGGGTGGCTTTTCTGCACTCCTGCCTGCCGCCAGGCGTACTTTGACCCCTGGGCATCGTCCATTCACAGTGTGGTCCTTGCCAATATGTTGCAATTGAAGGAAGACAGAAACAAAAGACTTTCAAAACACCCCAAAGGGAAGTTTCTTTATTTACTCATAAAAGTAAAGATCAAAACACATTTTTGTCGTTAGCACATTTTTAAATAGCTTCTTATGAGTGAGTCAGAGAGGAGGCACCGGGGGGGGGGGGGGGGGGGGGGGGGGGGGGGGGAAGGGAACCGAGCATGTCATTTAGCACATGAAAGGATGAAAAATCTTTGTCTTGCTTACAAATTAAAGTGTAAAGATTAAAGATTACTACGGGGCCGCAGATAACAATGAAGCTGAGACAAAGCTTGAGTAGTGGTGGGATACTTTCTCGTCTCTGTTCCTCGGGGCCTGAAACAATAAAGATTTTGCTTTTCAAGTCTCTTAATTAAGGTGAACGGAACAGAATTTGATTAAGTACATTTCCAGTGGATTTCATGCCATGCGGCAGCAGTGGTACTATTTGCCTTCCAAAAAAGGATATTTACATTCAGCAGTTTTGGGAGGCAGTCACAGAAAGCAGCGTTTGCACATAAAACTAAGCGGTTACCAACACTTGTAACTCCTGATTTTAGGCTCTAAGAAACCTTTGAAATCTCATGATTTTGCAGTACCTAATTCTTAATTTTTTGGACATTTGAGGTTGGCAAGATAGCTACAACAGGTACCCACAAAAACAGGTATATCCATTGAATTTGTGGTACCCAACCCATTTTGAGCAGATCAGGCATTCAATGGTACCCATTTAATGCCCGGTGTGTTACCCAAATTACTGAAATACCAGTATCCAATTATCAGTTTTCCGCTACCATTTTGGACCACTTATGGAGACAGGAAAAAGGATAGGTCCATTCAGAAACACACTACAACAGTTAAAAGGTAAGTCAGAATAAATGGGCAAAGTGGAAAATCATCAATTCAGTAACAACAGTATCCAGTATTTGGGGTATTCAGGAATTCGTTTTAGTAATTGGGTACCTCCCAGGCATCTGAAAGTCTACCTGGAATTTTGGGTATAACCCAAGGATACAAAATCCATTTTGACTCTTGTTGGCAACACTGCAAAGCATAGGGTCAATAGGGATGTGCGAACAGAGTTTGGGGGTTCGAACTCAGGGTATTCGGGCTGTTCACGAACACCCCGAACACGAACTGCCCCCCACCCGAACCGGCCGAACAAAGTTCGGGTTTTGAACCTGTTCAGGTGGGGGGAACCCGGTTTTCCCTCCCCCCTCCAGACTGCGTGGGTGGAAGGGGCACCAAGGCTCACCCCCTCCCCCCCGCCCAGTCTGCTAAAAAAAAAAAATTTAAAAAAAAAACCACCACAGGGATCAACCTACCTGGTGGTGCCAGGGCTCTGGCTCTGGGTCCATCAGCGGTGGCAGGTCCAGCTCCAGCGGTGCTCTGGAGCGCTTCAGGCTTCTTCTAGGTTTACCGGGAATGGAAGGTGGGCTTCCGGTCCCTCCCTTTTGGTGATCCTGTAAGGCCTAAAAGACACCTGAAGCGCTCCAGAGTGTCACCACCGCTGGACCCACTGCTGCTGCCGTCACCGAACCCAAGGCCAGAGCCCTGGCACCACCAGGTAGGTGGATCCTTGGGGTGAGGGGTGGGGTTTTTAAAAAAAAAATGTAGCAGGCTGGGCAGGGTGGGGGGAGGTGAACCCTGGCGCCCCTTCCACCTGTGCAGCCTGGAGGGGGGAGGGAAAACTGGATTCCCCCCAGCCCCTCCCCCCATATGGGTTCGGTGAAACCAAACAGTTTCGGGCCGAACAGCCCAAACTTGAACAGTTTCAGAGTCACCAAACCCCAAGCACTGAGCCCCCCCAGTGTTCGCACATCCCTAAAGGTCAAAACCGACCTCTAAGAGGTCAAGGTTGGCTTCGTCCTGAAGCAGTTGTTTTTTATACCCCTCCCCAAAATTTGATACCATTAGCTATTCCAGCCCTGGATAGTCTTCTTGTCCGTAGAAGGGGCGGATCCGTTTTTGAATCTCACTAAATTCTTGGCCTGCCCTCAACCATATCCTGTGGCAGAAAGTTGAACAACTTGGACCTCTTGGGACTGGGTTCTCCTCTGCCACAGATTTCCCTGTGTGACCTTGGACAAGTACTTTAGTCTCTCTGGGCCTCAGAGACCCATCTCTCCTTTTAATTTTTGTTTTAATGTTTTATACATTGTAAGCCACCCCGAGCTGCCTGTGGCAGGAGGAGTGGGTTAGTAAAAATTTTAAAATAAATAAATAAATAAATAACGACACTTCCCTGCCTCAGAGTAGAGGCTGGGGAACACACAAGCACCTTAGATTGGTTGCACAAAATGTCCTTTGCATTTTTTGAAGTCTCCTATGATGCAGAGGGGCCCTGTAATATTGAAGGGGGATAATATTCCTAGAGGATTGAGGTGTCTATGTGCCATCAACTAGAAGGTAGCATCTTATTTGGTTAATGGAATAAGATACATTGAGAAAGAGCATTAGGGATGGGCGAACGTGGTTCAGAAGTTCGGAGTTCGGAGCGAACTCAACCAGTTCGGTCGACCGAACCGAACTTCCGAACCAAATTCAATTTTCAAATCGAACCAAATTTCTGAACTCGGATCTGTTCGCCCATCCCTAAAAGATAATATTCCATTTAGTTCAATGGGGTTTGAATTTCTGAACTTTGTTCGGAAGTTCGGAGTTCGGACCGAACTCAAATAGTTCAGTTGACTGAACCGAACTTCCGAACCGAACCAAATTTCCGAACTCGGTTCTGTTTGCCCATCCCTAAAGAGCGTCCTATTCTGCATAACATAACTGTCCTGGACAACTAAGCACTGAGCATGGATAACCTTCATGAATTTAGCTCATCAAATAGCACTTCATTTTCATCTTCCTGAGAATGAAGAAGCTATTTAACGTGAGAAAATCGCCTGCCAGAATTTAGATCCAGGCAGGTGCCTGTACCAGAAAGGTTTGATTTGAGTGTTCTCTCCAGCTTACTCACTCAAGCAAATCAGCAGTTGCTAATAAAGGTCACGGTGGTAGCCTGCATGGTCTGCAGAAGATCTGGGGTGCTGAGTTGAATGGATTGGCTGGTTTCAGGACCATGTGAAGGTCCAAATTCAAACAAACACTGAGAGGCAACAAAGGGGTTCAGGTTGACTAGGCCTGGCTGCATGTAGCTAAGCTGAACACAAAGATAGGTTTCATGACGGGGGTGGAAAAGGATCAAACTGTTATTGGGATATAACAGAGATCCAGGTCCATGCCTTTAGCACCCACTGCTGTGTGAAAGATCCTGTCGCATCTTAAGCAGAGCTCTTAGAAAAATACAAAGAGCGACAATTGTAGATCTATTAAAGAAGCAGGAGCTGCAATGGGCAGCGATGAATGAAACTATCACCGAGATTAAGAACTGCTGGCATTCCTCAGAGTTCAGCCATTGGGTAGGGTCAGCTGGAGCTAATTTAGAGCTCCCATCCCATGGTCTGATATCTATCCAGCCAGATTCTCTGGCAGGAGAGGTTGGAAAGATAACTATGGAAAAGGTTGCTCCCAGAAGGACTTTTCTGGATCCCCGAGTGGGGGTGGGTGGGTGGGGGCCTGGGTGGGGGGGGCCCTGGGAGTGAAATCTAGAGGACTTGGACATGTGAGTCCAAGACTGGTCCAGAGGNTTTCCGTTTAGGCATACCAGCTGCGGGGTCCCCCCCAGTGGCCTCTCTGTTACGGCATGACTCCCTAGTGACTCACCTACTTGTATTAGGTTGCCTATTGTGTCCCTGCTCTCCTGCGCCACTAAACTGGCCGCTATGCCCCTGCTCCTGTCTACCTCCCCTGTTGTAGCCCGCTCACCTTGGGCGTCCAATGGATAGCCGATCTGCGGCTCCGGGGCTGGATTGCGCGCTACCGCTGTCCCACTTCTCCTTTGTCCATGAAGCTCGTCCTCTATGGCGCGGATCCTCCTCCAGATTTCCTCGTCCCGCTCTTCTTCTTACCCACTGGCGGTCTCTACCCGCCGCCGAGCTGCCGGGGGTGATCTTTCATCCTGTGATTCCCTGTACAAGAGAGGGGGAACGGGCACCCCACTCGGGGCTCCTTGTGCAGGCCCGGGGGCCTGCATCGTGCCTGATTGCTGCCATTGAAAACGGGCTAGGCCCGGGACCCCATAGGTGTCTGTTCTTCCTGCGGGGACTGGCCAGGGGCCTCCTTCCGTGTCTGCCCTGCCCATGTACCCCTGGTGGTTCCAGGGCCCCTCGCGTCCTAGGGAGCTGGATGTCCCAGGGGGATCCATTCCTGCGCCACCTTGGGGTCCTTGTACCCTCGGCGTGGCCCTTTGTTCTTCTCCCCGAGGGGTTTCCTGCTCCCTTCCCCGGCCTGCAACACCCTGGGCCTCCATGGGACTCACCCCTTCTCCGTCCCTATAGCGGGCTGGGGGCACCACTGCCCTTCTCTCTCTCTGTCTGGGGGTGGGGGGAGCCCCCCCGTGACCCCTATATTCCCTTCCCTTTCTCCCTCCCTCGGGAGGGTTGGGTCCAACCCTGATCCTTGTTCTCCCCTCCACCGGGCCTCACAAACATTGGTGGAGGAGAGGGGGCGAGCCCTCAGCAGGGCCTCGCACTCCCAGAGCCACTCCAACATGGCGGCCCGGGTCGGGGGTGTCTCACCACTCCCCTGTTCTTGCACCCCAGGGGGGGCGGTCTCTTGGCCCCCGCACTCTTGCCGCGCCGGCGGCGCCTTCTTTTTGCTGCCCGCCTTTTTCTTCGCTGTTTTCCCCATGCTTCCTTCGCCGGGCTTGCTGAGAGCGCGAGTCAACTGTTTTTGCTGCTGACTCATCGCCGTCAGCAAGAGGAATGCCGCGCCACGCAGCTACAGAGCGGTCCACCCCTCCTAAAAGGGGCGGGCCCCTCAAAATCCAACAAGGCGCGCTTGCGCAGCCTCGATTCAGGACGGTTGCCACAGCAACCAGCACTCAGGCAGCGAGGCTCTCTAACGAGCCTCGAAGCCAGGCCGCGCCTCTGCGTCTCTCCTGAAAGCGGGGGACGCGACAATTTACCCGTCGCCGCCATTTTGGCGGCGAAGGGGATTTATTGAGGACTAAAAAGGATATTCAACGTCACTTATCCTTTTTATTAGGGGATTCAATACCAACTAGCCAGATTGGTAATGTTTGTTTCATCCCAGTACAAGGATGGAGCCAGCGCTTGATTATTCATTTTCGCAATGATAGGCTGGTTTCGCAGCTCCTGTGGCATGCCCCTCTTTTTTTTTCTTGGGGCGTGCAGCTGGGGGAAGTTTTTGAGCATTTAGAGGGGGACTTAGTGCCCCCAGAGAGTGACCTTAGGCATCTCCCCCAGCAAGGAAGAGTTGATACTGCTCGTAAAGCTGTGCTCAGAAAGATGAGAAGTGATAAAGTGCACCCAGGGGTCATTGCTGCTAGCNCGTAAAGCTGTGCTCAGAAAGATGAGAAGTGATAAAGTGCACCCAGGGGTCATTGCTGCTAGCCCTATTTTACCATCAATAAAAGACAGATTGTCTAAATTGGCTTTAGAGGGGGATTTGCATTTACCTGGCCAGTTAAAGGACTTGGAAGCCCGCAAGCAGGCTGTGGCCAAGTCCACAAGGGAGCTGGTGGTACTATCAGAAGAAATAGGAAGTCCCATCTTAGAGATTAGTGAGAACTGCCAGCTGAATTTCCTGGAGGCAGGTGGATCGCTGGGGCCTCGGGTTTGTCCTGCCCTTTAGTTGGTATCATCTGACTGCTCCCCTCCCAGGCAGGCAAGCAAGGGACTGAGGAGGTCTACCTCCCCCCAGGAATCTTGGGGTGGGGGGAGAGGCAGGAGGATTGGGAGTTGGGAGGAACAGGCCAGCCTCCACACGTGCCAGTCTTGGCTTGACTAGGGGACAGATTTAGTCCCCAGTCAGGCGAGATTAAAATCTGTTCATGGAATGTAGCAGGATGGAACAGACACTTGAACGATCCACACTTTATCCCTTTTATAAGGAATTTTCACATAATTGTAGTCCAAGAAACCTGGTCTAAGGAGGATCTGAACCTGGATGGGTTCCAGGCTGTTAGCCTCCCAGCTGTTAATTATCATAACAGGGGGCCACCCTTATGGGGGCTTGGCTTGTTTTGTCTCATCGCAGATGGCTATTGAAGGTTTGGCGGTTATTTCGGTCCCCCCGTTTTTATTGAGGGTAGTAGTAACCGTGGGTAGACAGAAGGTGAGTATTCTCCCAGTATACATCCCTCCTACAAATGTTGGATCTTATAAGGAAATTGTGTGGGCTAGATTGGACGATACCATCCAGCAAGTCGTTAATGATTCCCCCAGGAGTTTCTTAATCTTAGCAGGGGATTTTAATGCCCGGTTAGGAGAAAATGACCAAGTCCTAAAACAATACTGTGACCCCTTGCCCCAGGAGCTGATGGGTATATTAAATTCTCGGGTATCTAAAGATAGCCAGATAAATGCAGCGGGGATTAGACTTAGTCATATTACTTTGGGCTTTAATTTATACCTTCTTAAAGGGTCAGGATATGGGGATCCCAAAGGTGAGTATACTTATGTGGGACCAACAGGTGGCAGTGTCATTGACTATGTGCTGGTCTCAGCTGCAGTATTATTTCATGGCATGCCCCAGGTTGGTGAGTGATCATCTCCCTCTAACCTTGTCCCTGGGTATTGGGGATGGTCACACGGCGGAGAGTACAGAGACTGATTTGGACTACAGCCAACTGGATATCTATAGCGCTCCTAAATGGAATAGTGAGTTGGCTGCTCTTGTCCTGCCTATATTCGGGCAACTTTTATGCAGGTTAAGGACCAAATGCTATTAGCTATCGAGGATGTGGAGAAGATTAACCTGTTTAACCAGGTTAGTGTGAGCCTGCAGCAGTTCATGCTGTCCCTACAGAAGGAGAGAGGCAGGAGTGTCATCCATTTTAGTCAGCCCTGGTTTGATCAAGAGTGCCAGAAGGCCAGAGGCATGCTTAAGGCACAATATTATCGCTATAGGAAGGGTGAGAGTAAAGGACTCCCACAGGAGTATTATGCAGAAAGGAAGGCATCTAGAGATTTGATTCAGGGGAAAAAGAAGCAGCATCTAGAGAATAGGTGGATCGAGCTGCTTGAGGCAGCCGATCAATGTAACTCTAGATGGTTCTGGCAACTAGTTAATCCAGAAGTCCAGAAGGAAATCAGACTTCCTACTTTCCCGATATCCCCGGCAACCTGGACTGAGTATTTCAGCCAGGTGTTTAGTTCTGGTGTCGATGGGCTCAGAGGAGGGCAAGTTCTGCCTAGAGTTGGGGACCTTCTGGGATGGCCCCCGGTATCCGAGATGGAAGTGGATTCTCTGATTGATACACTGAATAATCACATGGTGCCTGGGGTGGACTTAATACAGGCGGAGTTTATTAAGGTGGTCAGGGATTGGTGGATTCTTTTCCTGGCTGCCTTATTCACTGCTATCAACAACACAGGAATAATTCCAGTGGACTGGAAAAAGGCAGTTGTGATTCCAGTGTACAAGAAGGGCCCAAGGAACGAGCCGGCTAATTATAGACCCATTAGTCTTTTAAGTATAGTAGCTAAACTATATGCCAAACTTCTTTTGACTAGATTGGTGAAGTGGGTTCAGGGCTCTAAGATTTTGTGCCTGGACCAGGCTGGATTCCAGAAGGGTAGGTCTACAATCGAGTTGCTTTACATCTTATACCATCTCGCCAATAAGTACTTGGTTTGGAATCGCTCCTTTTTTGTGGCGTTCCTCGACCTTAAGGCTGCATTCGACTCGATTGATAGACCTACCCTCTGGACAAAGTTTGCCAATACTTTGGGGGGCTGGTCTCCTCGCCGGCGCTGTCACCGTCGCCGCTGTCACCTTCATCCCTGCCGCCGCTGGGACCGCCGCCGCTGCTGCTCCGTCCCCGCAGGATACCTGCGGGGACAAGAACACACCAACAGTGAGTTGGGGGCAGGGGGGGGAACGCAGAGGGCAGCCACGTGGGCTGTCCTGTCCCCTCCCCCCCC